>JAKVIS010000389.1:0-77385 GCA_033119425.1 Bufotes viridis
TTTTCTATTGAACCCTTAGCAAATATCTGTTTGTTCATTAAAAGCCCCTTCTCCTGAGGGATAAATTAAATGATGCTCCACCCCCACACCTTCTTCAAAAGTAGAGATGAAAATTCAATATAAGTACATATAGTGTGTAGAGAAACCCTTGAGGTTATTTTTTATTATTTTACGATGCAATCCCCACCCTTCAATATTCTTGTCATACCTTCTAAAGCTGGCTATGCTCTCTTCGACTTAAGAGGGGCCCCATAGCATCCAAAACATTGGGATACTTTTAGGGTCTTCTGTGAAGTACACCATTACTGCCCTCGTCTTTATGACTAACAGCCCTCAAAATTCAAATTAGACCAAGCTTTACAAAAAAAGGCAAAGTGGTCCTGAAAAAAAAAAAATAAGAGTCACCCCATGTAGGTGGGTCCAAACTGACAAAAGGTGGAGCAACACAAGAAGGCAGGGCCAACACATGTAGGTAAGGAGATCTCATGTAGGCCATCAATACTGTACTGCAAAACAAAATACCGCCCCAACAGAACCAATTTCCGCAGTGCAGCACAACATACTGCCTCTGCAAATGCAAATACCAAAGTGCAGCACAAAATACTACCACCTGTGCCACAGTATGAAACTGTATCATTATCTTGAAGAAAGCAATACAGTTGAATTCAGGAAGGCACCTGATGCCACTGGCCAGCTGTAATGTGCCTGATACACCTATATTAATTAATGCTGAGAGCATAAGATCTTTATGTACCTATGCATCGGCCAACCAGGAAACTTCCCTGAGGGGTATATGGCTAGTCCATCCCTGAGCGTCAGGTTGCACATGTGTAGTGCTCACTTCATATGATTTTTGTGGGTCCGAACCCCACTGTTCATGGTCCAGTGATACTGTATGAATGGATCGGCAGGTTGTGTATGTCTGCTGCCAGTAGCTTGCCACAACACTTTTAACTTTCCTATTGCCCTGAGATACTTTATCTGGAGAATAATGACATGAGATGACCAGCTTTAAAAAAGAAAAGCTATACTCTGTCACATGTTGTTTATGCTATATGTGTCTATGTGACAATGTATCTTGAGAAATTGGAGTTTCTGACCATTCAGAATGTAAGGCTAGGCACATCTGTAGGTTGCAGCCACCACTAGGGGGAGAGGTATACAAACAGAATGCTGTAAGCACTTAAGCTCCCCCTAGTGGCGGCTGCAGGCACACATAATTTTAACATTAACTTTTTGTCTGTACAGGAGATTTTGAGCTCTACATCAGAATGAAGATCAACCATTATAAAGATATATTAATTAATCATCTAATAATTTTGGATCTGTGGTATTCAGGGATATGCCTTCACTTGAAAGCCAGAACTATCTAATGCATCTGCACTCTGCTTTTGCTTTTGTCTAAAAATTACCACAAATGGAAAGAAATCATATGAATAATTCCACTTTTATTTCTCGCATTTATCTTTTAAATGTTAAATTTCATCCTCCCAGGACAGTTATTAGTATCCTTATTAAGAACTGTCTCTAGGAAATGGTTAATTTGTTCCATCAGATTTAATAAAGAAATATAGTGATCGGTGCACTCAGATATTAATTTACACTTCCGTGTGATTTAATTAGACAGTGGAAAACCTGTTCTGCCAGGTGCTTCCCAGTTTATTCACAAATTAGTTTAAATTGTTATTATTAAGGAACAACGTAACACTTGCAAATAATTACCCTCATTTTTAGAACAATGGAGCCGTATTCCTCAGCCACTTGCAATCGCAATTAGCATATGTTTAACGGTGGCATTTAAAAGTAGGGTCAGGAAAACACTTGCATTTGTTTTCAAAGTTTGAAATTGAAACACTCTGAAATAATTATAGCGCCGGATTTGAGCGGCTGGTATTTTATGCGGTTGTTGATGTCAAAATTTGGAAGCCAGAAGGATTAGCCATTTTGTGAAACAAATGCAAGAATGTTCAGCTATGTGCATGTTTGCTTTAATGTATCTAAAAAAGAAATGATACAATGTCAAAATGACTATTTGAGTACACAGCTTGCCTACACTATATGGAGAAAAATATTGAGGCATGGCTCTTAATCATTAAATTTATCTGTTTCATTCAGTAGCATTGCCACAGCACAGATGTATAAAATCCAGCCTCTAGCCATGCAGTCTTCCTTTACCACAGGAGTATAAAATCCATCCTGTAGTAATGCAGTCTGCCTTTATAGATATTTGGAAAAGAATGGCTAGTCATATAGAGCACACTAAATTCCAGTGTGGTCCTGCAATAGGAAGCCACCCAAGCAACAAGTCAGTTTGTGAAATATCTTCCCCCTTAGGGTTTTCACAATCAATGTTGAGTGGTATTATTGTAAAGTGGAAGCGTTAAGGAACCTTAGCAACTCAGCCATGAAGTGGGGACCACATAAAATTGTAGAGCGGGGTGACCGAGTGCTGAGGAGCATAGTGCATGAAAGTTATGTGGTCTCTATAACCGCAAAGTCCAAACCTCTTCTTCCATTAACATCAGCACATAAACTATGCCGTTGTCAGGAGCTTCATGAGATGGGTTTTCATGGCCAAGCAGCTGCATGCAAGTCTTAAATCACCAAGCACAGTGCCAAGCGTTGGATGGAGTGATCTAAAGCATAGCGTTACTGTACTTTTGAGCAGTGGAAATGGGTTCTATGGAGTGATGAATCACACTTCTCTGTCTTGCATTCTGATGGACAAGTCTGTGTTTGGCGAATGCCAGGAGAAAGTTACCTGCCTGACTAAATCGTCATAACTGTAAAGTTTGGTGGAGGAGGGGTAATGCTATGGAGGGGTTTCTCACAGGTTGGCCTCGGTTCCTGAGTTTCAGGGAAGGGAGATCTTAATGCTTCAGTACAACAAGACATTTTGGACAATTGTATGCTTCCAACTTTGTAGGAACAGTTTGGGGAAGGCTCTTTTCTTTTCCAGCACGATGGAGCCCCAGTGCACAAAGCAAGCTCCATAAAGACATTGTTAGGTAAGTTTGATGTGGAAGAACTTAACTGGTCCACATAGAGCCCTGACCTCAACTCCATCTAACACGTTAGGGATGAACTAGAACGGATATTGTGAGCCAAGCCACCTCCTTCAACTTCAGTGTCTGACCTCACAAATGTTTTTCTAAATAAATCAACAAAAATTCCTACAGACCCTCTCCAAAAACTTGTAGAAAGCCATCCGAGAAGAGCAGAAGCTGCTTTAGCTACAAGGAAGGGGGGAAGATGATCTTTAAAGGGAACCTGTCATGTTCAACATGGTGTCTGAGCTGCAGGCAGCATGTTTCAGAGCGTAAAGGGCTGAGCAGATTGATATATAGTTTTGTGGAAAAAGATTCAGTAAAACTTGTAATGTATTCATTTAAATTCTTTCCCATTCTTTAAAGTCCAGGAAGCGGTCCTATCAATGACTGTGTATACATAGATAGCTGTCAATCACTTCTAGGACATCCTCCTGGACTTTGAAGCCCAGAAAGAGCAGGAATTTCAATTAAGGGTACTTTTACACTTGTGGCAGGACGGATCCGGCAGGCTATTCAGCCTGCCGCATCTGTCCTGCCGCAAGTGGCCATGCACTGCCGTGCTGCTGCTCCGCCCCCCGCCCCATTATAGTCAGTGCACGTCAGTGCACGGCAAAGAACGCCGGACTGAAAAGTCGGACATGCAGGACTTTTAGTCCGGCGATCTCCGGCCGTGCACTGCCGTGCTGCACCGTAGCTCCACCCCCCAGCCCATTTCAGTCAATGGGGACAAAGCGGCAGCACGGCAGTGCACGGGTACTTGCGGCAGGACGGATCGGATACGTCCTTCCGCAAGTGTAAAAGTACCCTAATACATTACATGTTTTACTGAATCTCTTTCCACCAAATTTTGTATTAATCTGCTCAGCTCCTCCTGCTCTATAACATGCTACCTTCAGCTGAGACACCATTTTCAAAGTGACAAGTTCCCTTTAAATTAATTCCTATTGATTTAGAATGGAATGTGATAAGAGGTCCTATAGGTTTGGTAATGTGTAGGTTTCCAATGCCTCTGTTCGTGTAGTGTATATATTTTTAAACAACAAGACCTTTTCTTATTGATAACCTAAAAGACAAAAAACATGGGTAGATGGGGAGATACAAACCATGACTACAAGATCAGACTACAGAGTAAAAGGGATAGTGAGGGGGTTGCACTAAAGTGGTGAGATTTATGGAAGAGGTGCTCTCAACTATAGATTCACCCAAATCCAAAAAATAATTAATCAATAGAATAAAAAAGTCGGGCACTCTTCATACATAGGAGATGCAGACCTTATTGTACAAAACTATATATTTAATTGATAATACATAGTGTCACCTTTGTAAAACAACTCTGTCTGGCCAGACAATTATAGACAATAAATAAAATCGAAATTAAAATAAATCAATCACAATACATATATCACTATATGTGGAAACTCTGCTGGAGCATGCAGGCTTTGAAAAAAATGTCAATTCCTGCTGCAAATATAACAGCAATCCATGTACTGTAAAGGCAATAGATCGCAATGCCAATATAGCTGCAGTCTGTGTTATTAAAACGCAACAAAAGGTGCTGTAATTGTAACGGAAGTCCGTGCTGTGAACAAGCTGCAGATAAAGTGAACAAACTGTGATAAGGTGCCAAAATCCGTGCAGTTTTATAGTTAGGTTTTATAGTTAGGTTTTAACTCTTTGTTCTTCAAATAACGCTGGCTGAATAATTCATATATATCTTAATCAACATAAGCCTATATCGAACGCCTGTATGTTTTGCTCTGCATGTACTCACGGAGTTTGTACTCTTCACAGGCGAAGTGCAGTGTCAGCGTGGCGTCCCGCGCGATAGTAAACACCGCAAGCCTGCTACAAGTCACTCACGTGTGGCGTTATGTAGTCCGTGCGGTCTTAGGTAGATGTTGGTTGACTTCTCAAGCGTCCCGTAGTTTCCCCGTCTCAGCGTTCTTTCTGTGATTGGCAGTCTTTCCTCGTAGTCAGGATAACGGCCTTACGTATAGGTCACAGGTCGCCTCGGGTCACGGGTCACTTGGCGTTTTCACAAAACTCTTGAAAATCGATCCTTTACTTTAGGTAATATTGGTGTGATGGAGGATTAAACCAAACGCGTTTCGGGACGTTATGTGGTCCCTTCCTCAGTGGTGACTACAGAGTGTCTTAAATTATGGATACATATAAGTACGCTTAGGATCTGTATATAAAAACAGTTTTGTATTTACAACTCTTGCGGCTGTTGATATAAACAGTGAAACAAACAGTGGATAAATCAGAAGACAAATAGATAGATAGATAGATAGATAGATAGATAGATAGATAGATAATAGATAGATAATAGATAGACAGGTAGATATATGAGAAAAATATTAAATAAATAGATCAAATAAATAATATGAATATTAGATAGATAGATAGATAGATAGATAGATAGATAGATAGATAGATAGATAGATAGAGACATGGATGAATGGATAGATAAATGGATAAGCTTGCGAAAAGTCTCATTGTGTTGGGCTGAAACATAGATAGATAGATAGATAGATAGATAGATAGATAGAACTTTAGAGCAAGTGTTGATCTAAATTTCAGGAAAAGTTTGATTTTCACTGAATGGCAGTAAAAAATAAATAAAAAATCATACTTAGGTGATCCCTTTGAGCGTGAAGAGCCGGTCGTTGCCATCTTGATTGAAAATCCTACGCAAAATGCTGTGCGCTGTGAAGTATGATGTCGCCACCCAGGCTATTCGAGATCAAATGGATCAGGGCAATTATGATTTTAGTTTATTTTTTTAAATGTTACACTGTAATATTAAAGTCAGATGCCGAGATCAACTATGAAAGCAGCATCTGAGTGATTTAATGATGAGGGGCGGTGCAATTGCCACTCCCTGTCATTGTACCGACTACTTACAAATAAATGCGGTCTGTGACAAAGTAATTCGTTACTACGCCAATTTTTTTGTAAAATTCGGTTAAGTGGCCAAATCTAATTTTCCAATACTTTGCTCATCTCTACTTAGAACATCCTTTTTCGACAGGAAGGTTGATGTTGTACTACATATAATCATATCATAGGCATTTCACTCTTTAAGATTGTCGTGCATATAGAATACAATTGTAAGAGATTCCCAGTAATGTCTAAGAAAACTTCCAGTCTTCTAATACTCGAGAGGAATCAGCTGCTAATTGACGGTATAGCATTTAACTGGTTGGCAGGTATTCCAATTTACAGCTAGAAAATTGCTTTTTTCCTAGTTTCTGCACAATCCTCAACAGGGGGACAGTGTGATGTATACATCAGCGAGCCAATGGACATTTACATTCATATTGTTTACACTGAGCTTATTTTTACTTCCAGCCAACATTATGGCTCCTTCTGAATCCTATACCAAGACTGCAGAGCGCAGAGCGCATCAACATAACAAATTAACTTGGTGATGTGTTTGTGTTGTCTCTCAATTTACCCAAATTAGCGAACATTGAATATTTAAGATGTTTGTAAATCCATGCATTATAAGATAGGGGTTGTTATATAAGCAAATGAGGCTGTCTTTTGCATCACATCGCACCATTTAAATGAGCAATAAAGGCGAAAATAAAATAATTGAGCCTTGTGAAAATGACATAATTGAACGTGTTAACTGAGAAATGCAGAAAACGTTTTCCCATAAAGCAGAAAATTGTAAGTAAATATGATTTTTGAAAACACCACTATTAAGTTGAGATCAGATACTCAGGGAAAACATCCTCAAATTTTGCTTAAAATGAGTCATAATGGGGTGATCTGTTATGTTGTCTGTGCAAGCGTGAGGGTAACATCTCCAGCATGGCCTTAAAGGAAGTTTATCAGCAGTTTTGACCATGCTAAAGTGCTGACAGCAGTTTAGGAGGAGAAACATACCTTTTTTGAAACTTTTCTCATCAGGAGCAGTGATAATGTGAACTTTTTTCCTGCCAGATTCTTGTCCAGCAAGTGCCTAGGGTGGGGCTTGATTGTTAAGTTCTTTCTGCTGTCTGCCTTGAGATGGTTCACAGGCCCTCCTCCCTGCTGTGAGTGATGGCTGTAGTGGTCTCTTGGTTGGATGATACACCTGCCAGTCAGCGGGGGGTGGGGGGGGGGGTGTCTATAAAGAAACTTAACGCAGAGAGCACATCACAGTGAAACTAGAAACTATGCCTGGGCATAGGATTCTTGCAGCTATATTCGGGATAAAAACTCAACAAAAGGTATGTTTATACTGCTTTCCCCAGCCACTACCTAGTGCTGTCAGCAGTTTATCATGGTCAAAACTATTGACAGACTCCCCTTAAAGGGTCAGCCTACAAAGGATATTTATCATCTATCAAGTGGAAAGGAGGAACAATTCTCTAGTGATCAGTGGAAGTTTCAGTGGTGGGACCTACCAATTTCATGAGCACAATACATAATTACAGTTGATACATCCAAAACGACATCCAGCAGAAGTATTCACATGTATATACTTTCATATATCCTAGGTTTGTGGCTAAGAGGTGGTTCATCTGCCCACAATCAGTTCAGAAACTGAGATGCTCATATGCCACCTAACCATATTAACACTCAGGCCCTCATTTATCAATACCGGCTCATCATACAGTAAATGCGTCCTCCAGCGGTCCGTGGGCCCGATTGAACCACTATGCCAACGTGGTTGCTTCTCATCTGTATGCTCATCCACCTTGTTTACAGAAGCCTATACTCACACTGGGTGCAGTGATGGCCAAGCTCATTCTCTGACAGTGGCATGCTAAGGGAGAGGGGTATGGGGGGGGGGGGTCCGCCCTGGGTGGCTGCTCTGAAGGGGTTGACAGAGCCCAGAAACAATGAGCACTTCCATCAATACAGATAGAAGCGCTCAATGCTGGAGCAACGGAAGCTGTGGTCCTGTCACTAAGCTCCCAGCGCTCCATCTCTCCTGCACTAAATGGTGGAGCAGGGAGACCAACCAGACATCATCAATATTATATCTCCATCCACCTTCAAAGATGGCTTCATATTTCCACTAGACAGGAAACAGATACTATAAGTGAATCTGATTCTGCTATCCTGGGACCTGACAGTCTAAGATTGTTATAGCGACCTTAACGCTCTGATATACAACATTTCTCTTCTAGTTTGTTGCAGGGAACAATGTCTATAGGGAACTCTATGATGCACTTGAAGAGGTTGTTTACTGGTCAATCACCATTGACCTCGAGCTATCTGTTACCCTTGTTAATAGGTCAGACTACTGTAAACCAGTCTGACATATGGATATGTTTCCATAATGACACCATAGCTCGCTGCATGCCGTCTAAATAGAGTCCCAAACCAAAGCACTACTACCTGCCACTTCCCTGAACTTCCTGCAATATGAGCAAATCCAGGCATTATACTCAAACTATTTAACTAAGAATATGGCCAGCAGGGACCTGTCATGGTTTGAGAAACGTATTCTCACTCACCAATAAACCAGACATAAACCGTCTACTTTATACTCACAGTTGTTACTTTCTCTCAGAGGCTTTCCTAGCTTCATGGGAAAGGGAATTGAACTTTTCCTTAACGGCAGAGGAGAGTTCCTTTGCTTTAACCCGCTCTCATGGTTTTTCTCCCTGCATTAAAATACAGGAAAACCACTATAAACTACTGTCGAGATGGTACAAAACCCCTGATCTTATGTATCAACAAGGACTTACATCTAACAGATTGTGTTGGAGATGTCAGGCCCAGACAGGCACACTTAGTCACATTTGGTGGCATTGCCCGCTGGTCAGCTCCTTTTGGACAAAAATAGAGGGACATATACAAGCTATGAACAAGTCAGACCTTTTCCTTACTGCTGGCTTTGTCCTGCTGGCATTGCCAACCTCTAAATTCTGACCATCTAAGAACCCACTTTCAACACATCTCATAGCTGCAACTAATACCATTAATGTGGTTGCAGACTTTACCACCATCAGAACACCAATGATCACGTAATCTCGCGCTGCACAGAATTTCGTCCGAGATCTCCAAGCAAGATGGCGGCAGCCGGCCAGTTGCGAGCAAATGGAGGCGGTAAGTTTGATAAAAAAAAATTTAAAATGTTAATTTTACACTTAGATGTCGTGATCATGTATGAACGCGGCATCTGAGGGGTACAATGACGGGGGCGGCGCTATCGCAGCTCCCTGTCATTGCACCTGCTGCTTACAAAAAAATAGGCTTCGTGACGAAGTAATTAATTCAGAAGCAGGTTTTTTGGTGAATATCTATAATTACTACATTATGTGAATGAGGTCTTCTAGAATAATCTCATACATTTTCCAAAGATAAAGCTCCTGAGTCCTGACCATAAATAACTAACATAATGACTGTTACACAAGTGGGCATATATTAAGTGCCCCTACAGTGTCAATATTAAGATGAATAAAAAGGACAAACTCCTGTGACATGAAATGCTCTTCCTAGTTGTTTACTTGTAGCAGTTACTAAACCGTTAAAATAGATTATTGCCTGCAGTGTACATGGATATGTCAGGGTCAGTCTAACTCAGATAACCTGCCTAGCAGTGACAGGAGGCACATAGACTTACTGGTCACAAGTGAAGATGTCTCCACTGAGGATTTCCTGGAAGAATAAAATAAAGTTCAAGGAAAGGAGAAACACAATATCCAAGAGTTCAATGAGTACAGTAGAATTTAAATGAACAGTGACACTCTACAGGGCATATATGAGGAATACAAAGTTCTTTAAAAAGATGTGCAATATAAAAATGTTCTAAAGATGACATTTGTATAATAGAAGTAATAAGTAATTCCTAAATAATTAGCACATTACAACTTCCATGTACAAAGAACCACCACCATATTGCTGTGCAAGAAGTCCCCAAAATGACCGCATTATACACATTAGAAAAACACTTTACTAGGAGGTTCAGCTTTTAAAGTGGTTGTCTTATTTTAGATTTTAGGGGCATATCATTAGTATGTTCCACCAGTGTCAGATAGGTGCGGGTCCCAGAGCTGGGGCCTGCTCCTATCTCCAGAACGGGACCCCTGAAGTGAGCAGAGAACAGTTACAACTTTATGGCTGCCCCCTGTTCATTTCTATGGGATTTACTAAAATAGTTATTTACTACAGAAATGATTGAAAAGATCCACTTTCTGTTTTAGAGATAGGTGCATGTCTCATGGGTGGGACCTGCACCAATTTGACTTTGATGGCATATCCCAGCTAAATGCCCTCAAAGTCCCAGAGGACACAACCCCTTTAAGATACTTTTTTGATCCAATATCCTGTTCTGAATAACTTCTTCATGGGTCTATCTATCAAGACTCTGTTCATTCCAAATTCACTGCATAGCCATAGGGTTAAAACATATATGTCATTTCAGGTGACCTTTTTGTATGTGTTGATGGGGAATAGCAATATATTTGGCCATTGTGTAACTTGTATGACTTGTATCTTGCATAAATCAGCTTTTACCACCACAATTCCATTTCTAATTGTAAGTCATCCCTTAGATAATGGTTGTAGACTAGCTACACTGGTTTTTACCATGCCCTGCACACACAGACACAATGGCAGCCCTCTCTGCATCTCAGTGTAGCATACCTCAAAAGCAGCAACAGTGTAGATGGCATCATGTAGCAATACTGAGCAGTGTTAATGTGAACACAGCACTGAAGTGAGACAGAACACTTATCAAAAGCAGCTGTGTCTCTTTGTAGATGGAGTCAGAAAGTAAAGGGGTTCTTATGGTTCTATCAATGGTTGTGGTCACAGAGCAAAGAACCCCAACCCATGAACTCTTCTGATAGGTCTCAGTGACATGGATGCAACCAACGGACAAGTACAGGTAGGACTTTGTTTCTGGAAAGAAATATTATTTTTTAATCATGTACCATTTAATGCATGTACTATGAAAGTTGGGCTTAGTATTACTATGTTCTGCAGTAGCTGGTTCCAAACTATTTTGATTGTGTCAATGAAGAGAACACAAGTAGGAAGTGTCAAGACTTTCAAGATAGAAATATGTTACAACCAGCAGATATAAGTCTATTGAGCTTCACTAGAACTAGTAGTCATCTAATGTACAGAAAGAAAGAAATATATATAGATATACACGCATCATGTTATCTCATTGTATTGTTCTCTCATCACCCGCACAATATATCGTGGGTATATTGTTCTCTAAATATTCTTTCTCCTTTTTGGTCCTTTTATGGCCATTCAACTTATGCAGAACAATTCTAAACGTGGGAATCTTGCATTGTTTATTAAGACTTTGACTGGCAGCCTAATATATTAAATCACTTTGGAAGACCGTGGAAAGCATTAGGTTCAGACATTTAATACTTGCATGAAATTTAACTGTCACTCAAAGAGCGGTCTAGCCATATGATTTTTATTTTTTTTATCTAAATTTTTTTTTCTTTACGGACAAAAGAGACAAATGGAACCTTTTTACGGCAAAGGGTCGGAATTCATGAAATATTTAGTAGTTATCTTATGTAAATACTGTGATTAGTTTTATGACCTAAGCTGCTTTCTTTCCCATACAAGCTCAAATTATAATGAGAGCAAAAGAGATATTTACCCAAGAACCTCCAATGCCTAGGATACATCACCTACCAGTTAATTTCAGTACTTACTAGATGTTTAATGAAGTAAGATATGATTACATTTGAGATACACAAAGTCCTCATATCTCCCCAGTTGATTTCTGAGACAGATGGGCTGGGTGTGGTGGGTTTTTTGAATTTGGTTGCATCTTGCAATTTTTATTTTGTATAGTCATCTTAAGTTAGCCAAGTCTTATATAACATTGTACAGGGGATCCATAACTAAATTTTTGCCCATGGGTTACCCTCAAACTCTGCCATCATACTGTACCATGCTGCCATATTTAAGGGTAGCATTGAATTGAGACAGGGTCACTACTGGATTACAACTCTGAGCTACTCAACATACGCCACTGTAGTTCTTACTTATTGTTCAAAGAGCAGACTAGTCATCTCACTGGACTGCACATGCACTGCAATTCACTAAGACTATACTGGCCTAGAAGGATAGAAAGCTAGAGGGGACAGTGACTATGTAAGAAAAGGGCATCATAGGGTTGTAGCATATCTCTGAAACTCAACATGATCGTCTTCTAAAACTAATATAGAAAAGCAGTGGCACATACATGGAAATGTGACACCAGCAAAGGAAAAAAACATATTAACAATTGCTTTTAATAATTCATAATAGAGAATAGATAATGTTGAGGGAATCGTAGTCCACAAAGTTGACTTAAATCGAATTTCAGGGAAAATTACATTCTCAGCAAAGCCAAATTTTCTTGTGCTTCTTGGTAAGAAATCCATTTTCGCTTGAAATGGTGTAAAAAACTAAAACAAAATCATACCTCATCCATTTGCTTGCGACTGGCCGGGTGCCGCCATCTTTTTTGAAGATCTCTACTCACCACTCATGGGCCACGTGAGATTTTGCGCAAGATCTTCAATCAAGATAGCTGCAGCTGGCCCGTCACGAGCAAATGAATGGGGTGAGTATAATGTAATAGATTTTTTTTTAAAAGTACACTGTAATATCGCTATACAGATGCCGCAATCAGCTATTAAGGCTGCATATAAGGGGTACTAAGCTTTACTGCAGATAAAATCCACTGTGCTATATCCCATTTGGAATTCTATTCAATCCTAAAAAAAATACGAGTGGAAAGAGCAAACTGCTTCAGTAGAATAAAATGCTACCATATAACACACCCTGCCTATCAAGACACTATAAAAAAAGTAACATTTTATATTGAACTCCTGTTCATTTCTCGAATAAACAATGCATAATTGAGGCTAATAAATGAAGAATCCGTGATTTAGTTACAGCAGTAAAATTTTACAATGTGACTTAGATGCAAGACTCATGACTAGCAAACTGGTTGATTATGAGTTAAATGCAGACGAATATTTTATTAATGGCCTCCTTTCAAAGACACAATGGAAGAGTTTGGTCAACATTGCGGAAGACATTTCCCACTTTTTATGTTTGAGAGCATTTGTGTTCCCTCTCTAAGGCAGAGATTTATGTCTATTGAGGGAGACCTATATTACCAGCATAGTAAAACAGTCAGTCAATATGTTGTAAAGTATACCAGTTAATGGCTGAAATATTAGTTAGATGAAAAAGGCAGCCAAGCTGAGCATGATGGAAGCGTGATTATAAATCTCCGCTTAATACATTAACTGAGGGGAAGCAGACTGGCTTTGTATATTTACTTTTCATTGCCTACTGAAGCCGCAGTGACTGATGATCAGTAGAGAAGTTTCATAAGACTCCCCTTAATGAATAATTGCTAGGAATTTATTACTCAGGTGTAGAAATAGAAGATTCTTACCAGACCGTGCTGGCGAGGACTGAAGGCTTGCAGCAAAATGAGCGGGAAACAAGCATCAATAGAGATGAAAGTTTAGTATAGATTTGAAGCATACCTCCAGTTTTAAAACATTTTTTCATAAATGAATAGTTCAGGTGAAGAAACTTTGTAATATATCTTATTTAAAAAAAGTCTTCTGTTTGCTTTTATCAGGCTGCTGTGCAATTTCCTTTAACATTTAGAGAGAGGAGAAGGAGGAAGGGGCTGCTGGAGGACATACACACAAATTGCATTTTGTTAGCTCTGATACACTTAGCACTTTTGACGCTTCTATATCTAGTATAGTAGATGCTAGATAAAGTAAGGTAATACATCACTTGCTAATCCTCCCTCCCTTCTCCATAGACTTGTGTGTATGAGGCTGTAAATGGAGATGGATGCTACAAAGAGGCTAAGTGAAGCCTGAGGAGTTCGGCAGGGAGAATAATTCTTTAATGAGATATATTACAAAGTTTCTGTAAGATAGACATTAAATCAGAAGACGAAATTAATATGAATGTCCTGATGAATTGACAATGAACAAGGGTCCACACACAAGATGGGTTACATGGCAGCAGTACACTGTTCCATCAGTTTCATACCTTCATGGTAAGATCAAGGTGTAATGTTTTTTTTCTCCAGACTTGCTGCTGCCATGAAGAGGGATAGTCTTTAGTAGGTTCTCCTGCATGTAGATGATTGCTGAGGTTTCCAGCAGTTGGACACCTTGTGGTTAGTTTATTGTTGGGTTGAACCTTCTAAAAGAAAGAGATTTTTTTTAAGTGAATTGATGACCTATTTGCAAATCGAGCTAATTATGAGCTTTTTATGTGATAATTTAATATATTAATGCAATCTCCTATTTTTACTATAACATTTTAAATGGAGATGTCCTTCAATGGTGGCTTCCTTTTAAAACATAAAATCAAGATTGGTGCTTTTTATATTTCTACTGATATTAAAGTTTTTCCCAGTCAGCCATACATACGATATAGATTTGAATTAAATATATCCTGTCAACTGGTTGGGCATATCTGTTTTAGGAAATAATATTTCTGAAAAAACAATAACTGAACATTGTGCCTTAGAACTTTGTATTGACACTCTGTTATTCCTCCACTGACATACTCGTATTCCAATGCCACATCCCATTTATCACTGGCCTTTTCATGGTCTTGCCACATCACATCTCCTCTATGAACGTTTGGGAGCTGGGTTGAGTCTTCTGACACAGCAGCCAGGTGTCATATATAGTTATGGTTCAAGGATGGCCTCTTTCCAGAAAAGGTCATCCTTCCAAGCTCCAAGAGATTTGCCAATACTTCTGGGAGTCTGGGATGTCTTCCCTTCTTCTGTCTCCCAGGAATTATACAAGAATGCCTATTGACAAGGAAAATTGCAGCATTCTGTCATTTTATTTGTTCATTTTTAGGATGAGTAAAAGTGTAGTAACACAATCCAGAGTTGAAAGCATTAAAAGGGGTCTTCTGACACTCTGATCCCAACACTCAATGGATCTCCGCTGGTCTTTACTTCCTGGTCTGATCTCAACAATAAAAGGCTTACTCTGTCAATCACTGTATTAATGACTTGCCTCAGCCAGCATCAAAACAGGAGCACTGGGGGATCAATAGGAGTGAGTATCAATTCTTTAATTTTTTAAAACCACTCTGAGCACTTTATTAAAAAAATGACGTGATGGACATCCCCTTTAATATTTTATAAACAATGCAAGTATTTACAGTAAAGGCTACATGACGACCTCACTTCTATATCTAAACCATCCATCCCCATTCAATTTGAAGCTCTGAAGACTAGAAAGATATTGTTTGGTTCACATAAGGACACAGGATTCTTGGCATCATCAATGAAGCTCCCGTGATTAGTCTCTTAAAACTCTGTGATCTGATTTTGCTTTTGGTGATTTAAAGTAAAGCCTCTCCTTTAGCTCTATACTAAAGATCTTTGATACATTTTAGATGCTGTCTTGCAACTTTAAAATCCCTTCACCTGCATCAAAGAGGAGATTGTTAATTTCAAATATTATAATAGAAGTTAAGCTGCTCAAGTGACATCAAAGTCAACAACTGACAGCACCAGTCAATATCCTCCGCAGCATTTCATTCTAATCAATGTTTAACAATTATTGAATTTAATTATTTTCATGTGTTGCTGTTACAGTCTTTTTTTCCTCTTTCCTTTGCATTGTAAAATTGACTAGCATTTAAAGGGGCTGTCTCATCACATTAATCGCTTCCACATCTCCCATTTAGGACCCACTGTGTGAGCCAATGTTAAGAGACCCAAATTAGAGTTTCTCCCGATCTTGCCAAGTGGTAATGTAGAATTACATGCCAGCCACTGAGATTCCATTATGTCCTAATGCCCCAATAGGGAAACTGGACCAGGGTCATCTTTGTGAAACAACCCATTTTTCTCAGAAGGTTACCAGCTCATAATCCTAACCAATTTTTTACACAAACCTTGCAGTTAAAATTTTGGTAGTTCATCTTTGTGAGTGCAAAGTTGTATAGTACTTGATATGCTAGTTACATAGCCTGTTCTTGTAAGATTTGACAACAGCGCATTTTCTCCCTTGCTGTGGAGCAGTCCACTAAGATTGGACAGCTTCACAGCCAGGGAGAAGGGGACACCCACTGAGGTCTCTTTCTCTCTTTACCGATGGTACTAATTTACATATTGGCCGCTTGAAAGCAAAGAAAGGCACAGCGGCATAATGGAGGGATCTATCAAAAACAGTTGAACCATCTGCAGCAGGTGGACTTGTACATAAGGTATTTGGGTTAAAAAAAATTAAAAGGTCTTCTTTAAGAATTGAGTCACTCATCTCCAATTATAGTCCAAGTAGAGATAAGCAAATTTAATAAAATCTGTTTTGACTCATCTCTCACTCTCTCTCTCTAAAAAAATCTCCTAAGTTGAATCTCTTGAAACTCAGGTCAAATTTTCATTCTTAAAGGAGTTATCCAGTCCCTATAATGACCCCTGAATGCCCGGCCCCTCCTCTAGAGCATACTCACCTGCTCCCAGGCACCCGCATTCCTCTGGATCCCTGCACGGCCGCCACTACATCTCCCCATCGCGTAGATCAAAGCATCCGGCAAACAGGGGGAGCAGCCAGTAGCAGGTCACAACGGTGTGACCAGCCTTCCTAGCATCGCGAGTGATGCTAGGGAGGCTGGTCACTGTCAGGGCCTGCTATTGGACAACCCCCCGCACCCATCACCGGATGTTTTGATCAGTGCAAAGGGGAGATTCAGTGGAGGTCGTGCAGGGATCCAGAGGGATGTGGGTGCTGGTCAGACAGTATGTACAGTATGCTCTAGAGGAGCGGTCTGGACATTGTGAGGGTCATTATATGGATTGGATAACCCTTTTAAGAATCAATTCACCCATCTCTAGATCCAAGTAAAGAAATATTTTACCTTTCCACGTTCATTAATTTTCTGTTATCATGTTGAATTTCTGAGTATTCTATGTTTGTTGTCACAGTCAGTCTGTTATAGAAATGTTACTGAACTGTATAATACTCATCATCTGTTAAGGCTGACTTCCATAAAGAGAATCTCCCCCAAAAAATATCTGCCATGTTATCTGTCATGTAATACATTTTACTGCAGTCTCAAAAATGTGATTAATAACCCAAAGCAGAATCTCTCTGCCTGTGAAATCTTATGTATTTTCTTAAGATGTTTAGAGGATATGAAGCAAAGAGTTTCAGCCTGTCTCAGCTAACATCCTCTTCTAAATAAAGGGATTTGTGAGACTGAAATAATATGCCTGTTTTTGTCTGCTTCACCGAATTGAAAATAAAATTGCTTTATGACTAATTACTTTGTCATAGAGCGCATTTTTTGTAAGTGGTGGGTGCAATGACAGGGATCTGCGATAGCGCCGCTCCCCATCATTGTACCCCTCAGATGCTGGAAAACAGTCTGTGAGAGAGGAAGGGGCATAAAGAGTATTCTGTTAAAGAGCATGGGGCTAAGGGTAGTGGTCTATAAGAGAGGAAGGAGACACAAGTAACAGTCCGTAAGAGAGTAAATGGGCATGAAAAGCAGTCCATTAGAGAGGGAGGGGACATGGGGAATCATCTATAAGAGAAAAAAGGGAATGGTTTGCAATTTTTGAGAGAGAAGGGGGCATGAGACGTAGTCTATAAAAGAGGAAGGGGATGGGGAGCCATCTATAAGAGAGGAAGGGGGATGGGGAGCCATGTATAAGAGAAAAAGGGGGCATGGGGAGCAGTCTATAAGAGAGGAAGGGGGAAGGGAGCCATCTATAAGAGAAAAAGGTGGCATGGTCTGCAGTTTGTGAGAGAGGAAGGGGGATGGGGAGCTGTCTATAAGAGAGGAAGGGGGCATGGGGAGCAGTTTAAAAGAGAGAAAGGGGGCAAGAGTAACAGTCTATAAGAGAGGAAGGGGTATGGATCGCAGTAGAGGGCATAGGGAGCAGCCCGTGAGAGAGGAGGAGGAGGATTCATAGAGAACACATCTGTAAGGGTGGAAGGGGGAGTTGTTTCCACTGCCCAGTGGTTCCTTCAGTGATCAATAACAGTAATATGTGGTTTCCGTATCCACCTGGCTGCGGATATACCTGAACAGTGCATGCTAGTAGAAAAATACTTCACCCTCTTCTTACCCCACTCCACATGCCAATATGTGTTGCCTGCCACTCTGCTTCATCACTATACCTTTCTGCAGCTATCTCTCCTTGTCACTGTCTGCACTCAGTACAAAAATTGCAATAGAGAAGAAGAAGTTATCTTCTCATATTGTGATAAATTTATATAAGCCTCTATGGCTTATATAAATTAATCACAATATGAGAAGATAACTTCTGCTTCTCTATTGCAATAGAGAAGCATCCACTGATAAAATCAGCACTACTGGTCCGGCTCTTATCTGGCATCAGCACAAGTTGAGTTGCACGTTTAACTTTTGTAATATGCCCCATTTCCCATGGAATAAGGTCATTTGTACTATACCCCCATACATAAGGGCATCCTATATACATAGTTGGGTGGTTTACAATGTATAAATATGAAGCCAGGCTCACAAGCTGCATTTTCTTATTCTCTACGGCAGGAATGCTCAACCTGCGGCCCTACAGCTGTTGCAAAACTACAACTCCCAGCATGCCCTAATAGCTGTAGGCTGTCCAGGAATGCTAGGAGTTGTCGCTTTGGAACAGCTGGAGGGCTGCAGGTTGGGCATCTCTGCTCTATGGTATCGCCCTGATGTCCCGTCTGGAAAGAGTGGTCACTGGAAAGAATAAGGAACGTTCATGAATCACCATAAAATATGATCTGTCTGAGATCATTTGCTGAGAGCACATTAGAAATTGCCTAGGAGGTTAACATGTGGGGGAAAAAACTGTTAGTCTGAACAAATATTACACCATATTTCCATACAATGCACATTGTATCAGTCTGATTTATGTTCATAAGCAAAGTCAATGGAAAGTCATAGATTTTTAGTATTCACCGGTACATTCCCAAGATGAGTATTACACTCTGTCCTAGGTTCTTTGATGTAATGGTTCCCTGAAATTGGTACGAATATAAATCCTTTCTTCAATCTTATTTACATAGACAGAAGTTATGTGGTGACAAGGTCCCTTCAAGGCTTGAATGGTTTCTTAATAACATGTACTAAATGGCATCTGGTATCAATCTTGTCCTACAGACATGCCTGTAGTGATTTAAAGCTTTCACTTCTCGAATTCAAACTCTCATTTTTAATGCACTTTCTGTCATTTGACTTCACAGACCTTAAATGAGATTCTGTCACTTTTTTGACACCCTCCAAGATAAATTGAAAATTAAAAAGAATAAATGAATGGAAGAATCATCATTAGTGTCTCATCCTTGGGTGTGAATTAATATGTTAATGTAATTAGGATAAATATGTATCGAATTGTTTGTGTTTTGTGATTTTGGATTTATAAATTTTATAGATAAGGCAAACAAAAACCTAAAAACTTTCTACTTTTGCCCTGTTCTGTGGGGGAATCTGACATTCAGGCCCTGATTGATCAAGATCGAGGTCAGCTACGTCATGCCGGAGGAGCAATGTAAATTATGATGAGGAGCCAGCCTCATCATTAATTACATGGCTCCTCCAGCAGTCGGTGTGCCGTAGATTTCAGTCATTACTTATGCAAGTTTCTGGAGTAAATAATGATGAACGTTTCCAGCCCCCTTTTCATAAAATTGGCAAGGGCAGTTTAAAATGCATCACTACGACTAGAAAAGTTGCAAATCTAGTGTATTTGCAAACTTTTCTATGCCAAAAACAGGTGTAGTGGGAATAATGAATTCCCCCCTATGTTTTGTTTTCCTGCAGTGCCCCCACAGGTAAAATAAGGTATTACAATATGCTTGGGACTAGAACCCCCACCTATTACAAGAATTGGGATCCTGAACCTCTTGGAGCCCCACTTCCCAAATGAATGGCAGGTTGAACATGCACACTGCTGCTCCATTCAACTCTATGACAGTTCCATTGACAGCTGAGTACAGCGCACAGCTTTTTCCAGAACTCCCATAGAGATGAGTGGAGTGGAATTTCACATGCCCAGCATGCTGCTCCGAGGGATCCTGTTCACTGTGATCGATGCCCAGCAGTAGGACCCCCACAAATCTAATATTTACCCCTTATACTGTGGATACGGGATAACTTGTAACAATCGAATAACCTTTAAGGACTTCAATTTCTCAAAATACATGCCCAACCTGCTGCTCAGAGGGAAGTGGAGTGGAATTTTACATGCCCAGCATGCTGCTCCGAGGGATCCTGTTCACTATGATCGATGCCCAGCAGTAGAACCCCCACAAATCTAATATTCATCTCCTATCCTGTGGATAAAGGATAAATTGTAGCAATCGAATAACCTTTAAGGACTTCAATTTCTCACAATACATACAGTATTCAATACATCATCATAACATGCTAGCAAACCCCTCCACAGGATGCAATTCATCTCACAAACAATGGGTGGCCACACAAAGACATGTATAGTATAAACAACACCTAAGAGAATATTGTGATATTATGTTTTGTTTTAAAAGGTGATCATCTTGTATCACTGATCTCAGATATGCAAAAAATAAAATAAAATTGACCAGCACCTGCAAAAAAAAAGAAAAAAAGAAAAAAGGGTTCAGATGCACACTGCCATGGCTGCAATGCTACTCATCTTGGATACATCAAACCAGGAGGAAATATGAGATAGAACACATCTGTATGTCCCAAGACCCATAGGGGCAAAATGTAGTTTGCCTAGAATTATAGTTTTCTCACTCTTGCTGCCTTTGTGTATTTTGTTTTGGAAGATATACATACAAACACAGAAATGCAACAGCACTCTGCAACCAGCACTCTGAACTGCCTCTATGCTAGAAGTTAACAGAGGTGTTAGTGTACATTTTGATCAAAAAGTAATAAGCCACTCGCCACACCAAGTATGCCTCTATGAGTGGTCCTAACGCTAAATCCTACCTGTTATGGGCCATGACAGCCACATATAATCCAGGGAGTGCGGGCCCAGCATGCATGATAGGATCCACCGTACTTATTAACCCTTTTTGGTGCCATATCAGCCTCCATTAGATTCAGGGACGCAGGTACCAACATGCATGCTGAGCCCACTGTGTACTCTTCCTGGAGCCAGGTGGCTATTAGTAGGTACTATGAGTGCAAGTTCAGTTTTATACTTACTCTGATTAAAACCAGCATCTAGGGCAGACAAACTAGAGGCTGGTTTTAATCAGAGTGGCTTATTACTTTTCGATCAAAATGTACACTAATGCCTCTGATAACTTCTAGCATAGATGCAGGGCAGAGTACTGGTTGCAGAGTGCTGTTGCATTTCTGTATTTGTATGCATATTTTGCCATGGCTACGTGCACCTGCATACAGGGACCTGCTGACTGACCCCCCTTGTGTTTTGGAAGATATGTCTAATATACTTCAAACCCACCTACCATGTTCCATTTATAATTATATTATGTTTTACCTGATTGTCAGATTAATCTCCCCTTTATTGGTGACTAAATATTAGCTTAGAGTTATATCAAAATGGATCAATGGGCAGAAAATGTAGAAGACTGAACTTCTACATGTCATCTTTCATCATCTACACTTCAATTATCTTACACACATTTTAATTGTTATTGGATACTGTAAAGTATATTGAAAATTCATTGGCTGGGTTGTTGTTTACGCTGCTTAATTACAGTAATGATTTGCTTCTTTTTGAGCAATTATAATAATGTTTGCCATGTGTGAATTAAAACACTTCTAGAGAGACTGCATCTTGAGAGCAACAATGATGCTTCTCACCTGTCTAGAAGGAAAACAATCCTCGCTGACTATGAGGACTTTTGGGATAATTTTATCAGTGGTTTAAAAAAAACTGTGATGTCTAAACTCCCTTAGATTCTCCTGGTTGGAAGGATAGCTGGCTGGTTGGTCTATGGACTTGCTTGAAGCATTAGATGAAAAATCTGTTGACTGCTTAGCAATTAAGTTGGTTCCATTGTTCACTTTATGCTACTCCCTCTTTGCCTTCTGACACACCCTTTTACTTCTGACTGTTGGCATTGCATTACCCTTGTATCCTGACATCTACTGTTGACTTCAACAAGGCCTATATATTCTGCCTCCAGGAGCCTTCTCCAGTACTGATTTCTGCTTGCTTCGGTGTCTAGTGTTCCTTGAACGTATAGATCTACTCATGGTTGCTTTTGATTACCACTTGAGCTCCGTTTCTGGTTTATGCTCTGGATTCATCCCTGGTTACTATGTATGGTAATTTAATCAACTCCTGATTTGACTTTTTGACTTTATTTCCAGAATCTGATTATCATTTAATCATCTACCACTGTTTCTAAATATTCTCCCAGCTAGACCATTCCTTCTCCCTTGAATACATGTTCAGCATGCTTCTATTTCTTCTAACAATCCAGTCTTTGCACAGCTACCACCGATCAGAGACTACTTTCAAGAACCGCAACCTGGGAACCTCTCTGCAGCAAAATGTCTGTGAAGGTTTTCAGTCATACAGGTCATAGGTATATCAGTAGTTAAAAGTATTTTTTTTTCCTGAAGACTGCTAGTTAACCAACTGGCGTTCTCAATTAGAATGGCTTATATGAGAAATCTCCAGCATTAAATACTACTGACTTGAGCTTCAGTCATCTTCAGTCAGAGGCAAGAATGTTGATTGCATTTGCATGACTGAAGCTTTTAGGTGTGATTAAATTGCCTCAGGAGAACTGTTAGAGCAGCATTGTAAGTGGCAGACACTAGATGTTGCACCCCTCCACCCCTATTATAGCCTGTTTTTTTTTCAATTTAACATTAAAAATACAAGTCCAGTTGTTCTGACTTATGAATTTACTACTGATATTTCTGCTGCAAAGTCCTAACCTACTTGTGGGGCTCAAATGTAAAGAGCTGGTCTGATCATGATATGTACAAAGATTTCAATTATCTGTAATGTGACATCTTATTGGTTGCTATTGTCAGTAGTTTGAGCATGGTGCAAAAACACAACATTTAATACTACATTCTTCATTGAAATGTCAGAATTTCCCAATACAGATCCTAATTGTTTGACCTGAAATCCTTAATTTCTAAGCAACATTTCTGGTGACATCAGATTTCACTATGCAAAACCTTTTCGTGCCCAGCCTCCGTCCTCCAAACTTTGATGATGTTTTCAATGACCGAACTCCACAGTACTGATCTGGAAGCAAATAAACCTGCGTTCTTGTGAGTTTCAAGAGCATCACAAATCATTATGGTACCAAGTTTAGAGGTTCAATATCATAATGTTCCCAATAAATATCAAGGAAGGTACATTGTGGATAGTAGGAGTAATCTGCTGAGGCATGTTTCTTGGCTTTCATGTAAATCAAAGCAGTGATAATTACAGCACTTACATTATCTCCGGATAGTCTGTGTCATCTGTTAGAAATATGTATACGTTTATTGCTTAGGAAGATGCTGAATGAGCCGCATATAAATGTAAATGCCTTAACTAGATGCACAGAATGTGCCATTTCTCATGTAGATTATAATAAGGTATGTTTTAGAAATGGTACATAGTTACAATTAAAAGTGCTGTATAGTGATGCCTCATGATGGATGCTCCGCTTAAAAATTCACATTGTTTTAAGGTGGAAAAAAAAATCTTGCCGATTTTCTACTGATAATGCTGCCCTATTTTTGTTTTTATGATTAAAGGGACGTATTCCTTAAATGATTAAAGGGAGTCTTTAATCATTCAAACATAATTATTCTGTTCTTGAGAAAATCCATTTCTTTGATCCTGAGTAAATGCATATTTGTATTTTTATTCAAATAAGGCTGTCGGTGCACCATGGGCAGGGCTTATCTATTTGGTGCACATGGATTCTCCTCCATCATTGCTACTGGCTCTGAAATCTCTTTACTGTCAATCAGACTAGACCAGTGATGCTGAACCTTTTAGAGACCGAGTGCCCAAACTAAAACCCAACAATCCACTTATTTATTGCAAAGTGCCAACACGGCAATTTAACCTGAATACTACGGTACGATATAGTATATCTTCGAATGTACTTTATCATGTAGCTATAATAGCCTGCCTACATTCAATGCACTGCCTGTGATGAGTGAATTGAAGTTGACGAAGTGGAATTCGATCCGAATTTCAGGAGAAATTCGATTTGCACCGAATCCAAATTTCCTCATGCTTCATAGTAACGAATCACATTTTTTCCTAAAATGGCTGCTGCACGTGTTAGGACATGGAGCAAGGAACCCTGGGAACAAGAAATCACCCGCAATGCTATGTATGCAGCCAATCACCAGCCAGCCCTGTGATTTCACTGCCCTATAAATAGCCTCAACCATCTTGGATTCAGCTATTTTCCAATGTACTTAGTGCAGGGAGAGATGTTAGTAGGCGCTAGGGACAGTGCTAGGAAAGACTTGGAAACTTATATCTTGCGCAATAGAGGTTCAGGGAAAGAGCATTAGAAGTGTAGGAAAAGGATAGGGAGGAATTATTACACAGTATTGAAGCAGAACAGGGTTCAGTAGGGGAGATTACAGTCTGGGTAATAGGAACAATCCTATTACACCTTGGTGCACTGTCTGGGGATCCAAATTTCCATTATACAGCTCTGTAATTCCAGCAAACTGTTCTTGTTATTGGGGTGCAAGTGCTGTTTGATACAGCCATTAACAAGGCTTATTACAAGGAAATATTTATATGTCTTATTTGCCCTTGTGTGGTGTATTCTGTTCTAAAGCATATTTTTGGCTTAGTGCAAAAAAAAGGGCTTACTAGCCGTGTGGTAAAGTCAGAAAATTACAGACTTTTTGGGCTTGCAATAGTGGCAAAAAATATATATTTGTCGTTCAGGGGTGCAGTTATATCTTCTAAAGCACTTTTTGTCGTGTATTAGTGGCACAAAAAAAGCATTTGCCGTTGTAAGGTGAAGTGAGAAAATTTCAGCCCTTCTTGGCATGTATTAGTGGCAAAAAAACGTATATTTGCCGCTCAGCGGTACAGTTACTCTATATGTTCTAAAGCCCTTTTTGCCGTGTATTTGTGGGAAAAAAAAGGGCTTATTAGCCGTTGTGTGGTGAAGTGAGAACATTACAGACTTTTTTGGGGTGTTTTAATTTCCTGTCAGGCAGAGAAGTGCTAGGCCCTGCACAGGGGAGTGGCAGAGGCCTAAATGTTTCTGACACAGGCACAGGTCGCAGGAGTCACAGCGAGAGGCCTGAGCTCCTGTTTTCATCTAACGGTCGTGTCTTGATCAGCAACCCAGCGGATCTTGAATGGTTGACCAAGTGACATCAGACACCCCCAGCCAAGAGTCGGTGGGTTTGTCAGACACAACCCTTAGTTAGTATGGCCAGGGAGCAGGTCCTATGCCCCCACCAGTCCTCAACCTGCCTCTGTCCTTTTCTGTTCCCTCAGCCAGAGAATTATTATATGCTGTGGGCTTAGCTCCAATATACAGTGAGTACGAGCTACTAGAGGACAGTCAGCTGACCAGCCAAGATGTGGAGGAGCTATCCATAGTGATGAGGAGAGTGGCATGGGAGCTGTTTTTTTGAGCGGTGAGGCTCGTGACCCAGAGACCGTTGAGGAGGACATCAGTGATGTGCAGACAGTACTCAATGATGATGACGTAGCTGATTGCACGGGTAGCCGGGTGAATTAGGGGCTTCATCATCATCGGGAGAAGAGGGTGGCAGCTTGCTCGTGAGGCAGCGGCGAAGCCAGCAAGTCGCTAGCATGGCAGGGAGTCAGCATGGTGGCAGCAGTGGGAGCTTGAGAGTCAAATGTGCCTGGAGTAGACCACCCGCTTCACAGGAGCGTACTTGCCCAGAAATTAGTGGTGCAGGGGTTTACGGAAGCAGCGGCAGTAACAGTCAGTCAGTGTGGAGTGTTGTGGGTAAAATCACCTACTCCACGGCGTGGCAGTTTTTGTTTAGCTGCGCGGGGAGTTAAACATGGCCATTTAAATCTGTGGGCAGAAGGTGAAGAATGGCCAGGGTGCCAATGTTGGCACCACGTCCCTGCGTCAACATATACAGCATTTCCGTAAAGTGGCCTTGGACAACCGTGGCTCCGATATGGTGGTCCAGCCTGCCGCAGCAACCGCTGCATCACCCAATGGCACGCACCCGATTTCAGGCAGTTTTGGCTCCACCACCTCAGCCGAAGGGAGATTTCTGTCCTTCCCATCATCTGCTGGTCCTGATGTTCCTGCTACTCCTCCTTCTAGTCAGTCATTCCATGAGCAATCGATCACCGAAGCGATTGCCAAGATACAGTAGTATGAGTGCATTCATCCAACAGCGCAGAAGTTGAATGTGCTCCTGGCCAAGTTGCTGGTGCTGCAGTCCCTCCCTTTCCAAGTGGTGGACTCTGCACCTTTCAGAGAACTGATGGCTTGTGCCAAGCCGAGGTGGAGAGTCCCAAGCCGTCATTTCTTTGCCAAAAAGGCAGTAACAGTCATGCACACACATGTAGAACAGAAGGTGGGCCAGTCCTTGAGCCTGTCGGTGTCTGCCAAAGTGTATGGCGACGACGAAGTATGGAGCTGTAACTACGGTCAGAGACAATACATGTCCTTTACGGCCCACTGGGTGAATGTGGTTCCTGCACAGCCACACCAGCAACTTGGCCAGGTGACGCCGCTTCCGCCTTCACATTCTAACGTCATTTCTCCTGCGACAATGTCCGCCTCTGCCTCCTCATCCTCCACTGTGTCCTCAGCCTTCACAGTCACAGTGCCCCTACAGCATACCACATGTGCAGGGCATGGCAGAATCACAGTGTTCTGCACCACAGTGGAGGAACTGTTCCGTGTCCTTCATCAAGAAATCAAATCCTGGCTTTAAGTGCGACAAACTGAAAATTGTAACCATGGTGACCAACAATAAGAAGAACATGGTGTCAGCACTGCATCAAGGAGGAGTGAGCTATGCGCCCTGCATGGCATGCATGTTCACAATCATTGTCAAGCGGTTCCTGAAGTCTTCTACCCATCTGCAAGACATCCTAAAAATGGCCAGGAAACTTTGAATGCACTTCAGCCACTTGTACAACACAAAGCACACCCTCCTTGAGCTGCAGTGGCAGAACCGCGTCCCCCAACATAGGATGATATGCGACGTTTCCACCCGTTGGAATACCATCCTCCATATGTTCGACCGACTATACGAATAGAAAAAGGCCATAAACAATTTTTTAATGTTCCAAGCGGACAAGAGCACTCCCCTGTGAACCTTCGATGTCAGCCAGTGGCAGCTGATGCGTGACACCTGCCGTTTGCTCAAGCCCTTTGAGGAGGCCACCTCATTTGTCAGTCTCCCGGACTACAGGCTGAACAACGTCATTCCACTGCTTCATGTCCTGGAACAGATGCTGGTAAATCTAGCTGGTCAGGGGACTGCAGACGTGGCGCCTAGATCTCACGGCCGCATGAGCCCGGTGGGGGCTGAATTGGAGGAGGAGGAGAAGGAGGAGAAGGACATTGAAGCACAAGCAATGTGTAGCGAAATAGTTGGTTTTTCTACACAGGTGACAGGAGAGGAGGAGCTGGAACATCCAGAGGAAGACGAGACAGAGGACACAAACACACCGTGGCAGTATGCAGTGAAGATGGAGGCAGGGAGTCCCTCCTAGTCACTTGCACAAATGGCTCGATGCATGCTCAAATGCTTGCGTAGTGACAGCCGAATTGTCACCATTCGGCAGAGGGATGACTTCTGATTCGCGACCTTGTTGGATCCTTCCTCTCGGTCCAAAATGGGAGCCTTTTTTACACCCGCTGAGAGGGAGGACAAACTGAACTACTATAGAGACATTATATGTAGTCACCTGGCCACTGCATATCTGCGCCATCGTCCATCCTCTCACAGGTCTGACCGGATAGCCCTCTGCGCTCACGTTTCTCTGACATGGTTGCTGTGGCAGGGTGGGGGTTAGGAGCAGTTTCAGCTTCATCAGCAGCAACTTGAGTCTAGAGTCGCTGATGAGCAACTTTCTTCACCTGCCTAGTGAAGAAACTACTCACCAGCAGCAGAAGCAGCTAGACCTGGAGCAGGACCTGAACAAGCAGGCATACTTGGACAGCACCCTGACACCCCACATTGAAGATCTGCTGGACTACTGGGCAGCCAAACTGGATTTGTAGCCGCAATTGGCAGAGTTTGCGCCCTGGAAAGGCTGTCCTGCCTGGCCAGTAGTGTGGCATCAGAGCTCGTGTTTAGTGTGGCGGGGGCCATAGTTACCCCAAGAAGTACTTGCCTGAACACCCAAAATATGGAGAAACTGACCTTTGTCACAATGAATCAGGCATGGATCAGCCAGGATTTCCACCCACCAATGTCTGATGCATCAGACTAGATCATCCATAGTGCCACACCAACACTTTGACAAAAGAGACCGGTTTCTTCCGCTACCTGCCTCAGCTACTATTCTGATGCTGCCACCCGCCTGATTCCACACATCTGATACCAAGTGCTCCGTCTTTCACCCACCATCTTCAACTGGTACTGGTATTGCCACCAACCTCTCTGTGGCCTTCTGATGCTGATGCTGCAACCTCCGTATGTCATTGTGCCAACCTGTGGCCTACTCAAATTTTAATTTCACTTTTCTGTTCCTGTTAAACACTAATTGTTTTTAGGGGAGCTACCAATAAAAGTTGAATTTTAATATTATTCAGTGAGGGTGCAAAATAAACGCTATAGGTCTTGACCTATCTTTTTGCATGGCTCCAGAGATGGATGATACAGCTCTCCACTATAAAGAGCCTCATCTTCCCATACTCATTGATGATTGACAGTGGGAGGTTTCCTGGATTTGGTGGAGATAAAGGTAATGATGACCACCCTTGTGAAAGTTCCAATTATTGTGTCAACGCATCTACAGTGCCTTCCAAAAGTATTCACCCCCCTTGATTTTTTTCGGATTTTGGTACATAACAGCCTTTAGTTCAATTTTTTGTTAATCTGAATTTTATGTGATGGATCAAAACACAATAGTCTAAGTTGTTAAAGTGAAATAAGAAAAATATATAAATAAAACTATTGTTTAGAAATAGAAAACAGAAAATTGGCATTTGTATATATATTCACCCCCTTTGTTAGGAAAACCATTAACTGCTCTTGTGTAACCAATTACCATCAGAAGTCACAGAATTAGTGAAATGATGTCCACCTGTGTGCAATCTAAGTTTCACATGATCTGTCATTACATACACACATCTTTTTTTGAAGGCCCCAGAGGCTGCAACACCTAAGCAAGAGGCATCACTAACCAAACACTGTCATGAAGACCAAGGAACTCTCCAAACAAGTAAGGGACAATGTTGTTGAGAAGTATAAGTCAGGGTTAGGTTATAAAAAAATATCCAAATCGTTGATGGCCCCCAGGAGCACCATCAAATCTATCATAACCAAATGGAAAGAACATGGCACAACAGCAAACCTGCCAAGAGACTACTGCCCACCAAAACACACCGACCGGGCAAGGAGATCATTAGTCAGAGAGGCAGCACAGGGACTTAAGGTAACACTGAAGGAGCTGCAGAGTTCCACAGCAGAGACTGGAGTATCTGTACATAGGACGATAATAAGCCGTATGCTCCATAGAGTTGGGCTTTATGGCAGAGTGGCCAGAAGAAAGCCATTACTTTCAGTTAAAAAACAAAAAGACACATTGTGAGTTTGCAGAAAGGCATGTGGGAGACTCCCTAGTCAAAACCCAGATTCCAATTCAATAGAAAATCTGTGGTCAGACTTAAAGATTGCTGTTCACAAGTGCAAACCATGCAACTTGAAGGAGCTGGAGCAGTTTTGCAAGGAGTAATGGGCAAAAATCCCAGTGGTAAGATGTGGCAAGCTCATAGAGACTTATCCAAAGGGACTTGGAGTTGTGATTGCCGCATAAGATGGCTCTACAAAGTATTGACTTTAGGGGGTGAATAGTTATGCACATTGACTTTTTCAGTTATTTTGTACTATTTGTTTGCTTCACAATTAAAAAAAAAAAATCTTCAAAGTTGTGGGCATGTTCTGTAAATTAAATGATGCAAATTCTCAAACAATCCATGTTAATTCTAGGTTGTGAGGCACCAAAACACGAAAAAAGTCAAGGGGGTGAATAATTTTGCAAGGCCCTGTAAATAAACAATGAAGTAGCTTTGTTTTCATGATAAGTATCTTACTATTTTATGTATACAGCTCCTATCCAAAGAAAGACATGTGCCTCCATAGCTATAGACATGCAGTCAACTGTTACACCCTGGCCCTACTCTTTAGTCTCGGGATCACCAAGATAAAGGGTTAGAGGTCCTGGACAAGGGCATTGCCTAACTCCAGAGAGGAAAATGTTCACTTTCCAGCGGTGACATGGCTTCATTACCATAAGAATTGTAAGCCTATGGGATAGTCTACCTTAGAACCTGGCAACAGTTTTAAAATATGGCTTGGATAAATTCTTGAGTGGTAGGGCCTCGGGCTACTTGAGGGACCGTGCCGTGGTGCCCGAGCTTAAGACATGTCCTCCTAGTAGGATATGTCGAACTAACCCCTCAATTTTATCAGTGTGAGGGTTTAGTATTGCCGCAGCGTGCACCTGCTTATGCTATGGTTATGTTTTTGATTGTTCTCCACATTATCGCTATCGTATGTAGGATGGTTATTGTGGTACTTGTAGTCCGTTGCTGGCATCTTCCATTGTATGCATTTTTTGCTGTTGATTGCCCCTAGCAATGGACTATAAGTGCAGAATGTGCTCCCCAGATACATGCACAACTGCATATGGGTTGAGCATATCCTGCTTGTTAAACACCACACCACGTTTTCTAATGGATTGTATAATATGTTTGGAGGTGTATAAACTCTGATTTAAATGTGCCTGCTTTTCATCTACAGGCTACATTCAGGTGCACCTGTGAGGCTCTGGGCCATATCAGCTGGTCTCGGGTGGGGCTCACAGGCACCTCCCACCCCCCATTGCAAGCATGGTTACATGCTGGAGGTCACTGGTGAGCTGTCTGTGAGTCAGGCCTTATGCTCCCGTAATGCCCAACGGCTCCTGGTATCGCCCATACGGCTCAGGTAGGTTGAGTGGTAGGGCCTCGGGCTACTTGAGGGACCTAGCCGTGGTGTCCGAGCTTAAGACATGTCCTCCTAGTAGGATATGTTGAACTAACCCCTCAATTTTATCAGTGTGAGGGTTTAGTATTGCCGCAGAGTGCACCTGCTTTTGCTATGGTTATGTTTTTGATTGTTCTCCACATCCACATTATCGCTATCGTATGTAGGATGGTTATTGTGGTACTTGTAGTCCGTTGCTGGCATCTTCCATTGTATGCATTTTTTGCTGTTGATTGCCCCTAGCAACGGACTACAAGTGCAGGATGTGCTTCCCTAGATACATGCACAACTGCATATGGATGAGTGCGTTGCTGGCATCTTCCATTGTATGCATTTTTTGCTGTTGATTGCCCCTAGCAACGGACTACAAGTGCAGGATGTGCTTCCCTAGATACATGCACAACTGCATATGGGTTGAGCATATCCTGCTTGTTAAACACCACACCACGTTTTCTAATGGATTGGATAAATTCTTAAAATTAAATAGCATTAATGCTTATGAAAATATGTAGAAGTCTGGTTCTCTCTCCCCTTTCCTAAGATTCACATCCTCATCCATCCCTTGGTTGAAATTGATGGACTTATGCCATTTTTCAACTCTATTATGTAACACAGGACTGCGTGATCAGTCTACGCAGGATTTGTTTGTAGTCTGCAACCATGGAGACACATATGTATAGAATTTATCAAACCCAGGAGAAAGTTACATGCATACCAATTTTGATAATGTATTCACATTAGTGAATTGGCCATTGAGACACATAATTGCTAATGAGCAAATTCTGAACTTCTAGTTTCTGGCTCTTATATTCGGAAAACTGGATTCTTCACGTTGATGTATTACTTGCCATTGCTATTTTTTTTCTGTGGTGTAAATATTAGGCTCAACTCAATTTTATATGCAAACAGCAAGGGTACTCGCGCTTCACAAAATAACACTCCATGTAAGATGCTCATAAAGCAGCTAATAATTTCATGTTAATCTGGTGGAACTTGTCAGACTCAAAGAGACGTCCTACCAAATTTCATAATACTCCAGCTATTATGCTTCTTTTTTTATCCTTTCTTGTTTTCCTCTGCTGTCAGCCTTTTTTTTTTTTTAGCTCTGTTTGTACCAGGGAAAGCTAGATGACAACTTATATGGATGGAATTGTAGCTTCCCTCCCACATGAGTTGCCGGACAAAATTCTCAGACTTGAAAATGATTGAAAATGAAGGCATCTTTCTACTCATGCTTCCATAAAATGCTGACAATCCAGGGAGATTTGCTACCTCGGATCGGAGCTGTAGTGGGGGTCATATTGGTTTAACAGAAGTCAATGTAGCCAAATACAAGAAGATGAAGCTGCGTGCCCTCATTATTCACATGTTTAGACATGGTGAAATCTTCAACAGTATATAGAAAGATACCCTTGGATAGGGGTTTCTCTCCACATGGAGAGGAAAAATATCAGACATAAGTTAGGACATGCCGATTTTCAAATCCACCTACTATGTTGTGGAATTGCTAAGGACTCCATCACACTGGTGCTATCTCCATTATATGGGACACCATATGTGGCCTCCAGCATTGTTATGAGAGGAGAATATCTCCATAAAATGCCATCTGGTGGAGACATGTGGAGGTGCAATAGGACACCATAGAATTCTGTGGGTGCCATATTACTACTCTGGAGTAGTGCATTATGATATCACCACATGCACAATCATATACCTTCCCTAAATACTTTGTATTATGACCATGTGCATTGTAGGGGTTCGGCCGCATCGTCAGGTTTCTGCCTGCAGTTTTGGAAGTTGAAAACCAGAGTGAATTAGAAAAAGAGAAGTTGTGTCCATCCTTTACACTTTCTTTCCATTTATCATCCACTCCTGGTTTTGGCTTCCACAACTACATCCTGACTGTGTTGCAGTACCTTTACATGACCACATCGTTTGTAATATAAGCATGTACACTGTATTATCGTCACATGTCTGTATGTGTGTACGTTATATGTCTGTACACAGTGTAATATGACCATGGACATTATAACATGACCACATCTTTTGTAATATAGGCATGTATATTGCATTATGGCCATATGCATGTGTGTGAATGTAAGCGATATGTCTGTACACATTGTAACATGACCATGTGCATTGTATTATGGCTATGTGCATTGTAATAAGCACATGCATTGAAATATGACTATGTGCACTGTAATATGGCTGCATGCATTGCAACAAAACTACAAGCTTCGTAGTATAATCATCTTTAATATATTGTGGTTACATGAAATATCTACAGTATATTGTAACATGACCACGTGCATTATAATTTACCATGGACATTGTAATAATACCATGTGCATTGTAATAAGACAACTGCATTGTAATATCACCATGAGCATTGTAATATGACCATGTGCATTGTAATATGACCACTGCATTGTAATATGACAACTGCATTGTAATATCACCATGAGCATTGTAATATGACAACTGCATTGTAATATGACCATTGCATTGTAATATCACCATGAGCATTGTAATATGACCATGTGCATTGTAATATGACAACTGCATTGTAATATGACCATGTGCATTGTAATATGACCACTGCATTGTAATATGACCACTGCATTGTAATATCACCATGAGCATTGTAATATGACCACTGCATTGTAATATCACCATGAGCATTGTAATATGACCATGTGCATTGTAATATGACCATTGCATTGTAATATCACCATGAGCATTGTAATATGACAACTGCATTGTAATATCACCATGAGCATTGTAATATGACCATGAGCATTGTAATATGACCACTACATTGTAATATCACTATGAGCATTGTAATATGACCATGAGCATTGTAATATGACCACTACATTGTAATATCACTATGAGCATTGTAATATGACCATGTGCATTGTAATATGACCACTGCATTGTAATATCACCATGAGCATTGTAATATGACCACTGCATTGTAATATGACATTGTGCATTGTAATATGACCATTGCATTGTAATATGACATTGTGCATTGTAATATCACCATGAGCATTGTAATATGACCATGTGCATTGTAATATGACCACTGCATTGTAATATCACCATGAGCATTGTAATATGACCACTGCATTGTAATATGACATTGTGCATTGTAATATGACCATTGCATTGTAATATGACATTGTGCATTGTAATATGACCATGTGCATTGTAATATGACCATGTGCATTGTAATATGACCACTGCATTGTGATATGACCATATACCTGGCAATATGATCATGTGCACTGTAAAATGAGGGTGCACATTGTGATTTCACCACATGCACTGTAATATGACTATGAGACTCAGGTATAAGTGTAATGTGTTAATATTATTTGTGAGGCGATGCTCTTTAATACAGTTTGGGCATGTAAGTAATAAGAAACTAAAGTCACAGCCATTTTACCTTAATATTATACTTACAGTATCGCTTTCATCCATAGTCACTCGTGTTGTTGATACGAGTCTTTGAAATATAATCTGTATTTATTTTATTCAGATACAAGATAACGTATGTTCCATATTATTACAGCAAGATGAAGAGACCTCTGAAGTCTGGAAAGCTTATGCGCTGGGGTACCTTGTAATGTTCATCCATTAAAATGAAACATAAAACCCAAAGCAACTTTCATTATTAGCCGAGGTAATCTTTATCCATTACAATATAATTGCTCCAAAACGCGCCGTGTACAAGCACAAATTCCTAGGACGGTATTTCAAGAAATTTAAAAAACAGAAATCTACTTTTGACAATAGTGGAAATGTTCCTGCATTTTGTTGAAGATGTCAGTATTGTCATTAAGATTAAGTGGTGTAAGTACAGATAATAAAGGCATAATAACTCTAAAATGCTCCGCTTTGTAATACGTAGAAATGTGATTTCAGCACCGGAGAACAACACTCCATAACACTAAAATACATTTAGCTCAAATTAAAAATGCTTTCCCAATATAACAAAGAATATGAATATTGCCCATTAAAATGGCCCTGTAGATGGAGGAGGGGGGGGGGGGAGAAATTTCAATTCCGATGAGAATGTTTTATATAAAGCAATATCATTTTTATTTTACAGGTCTATTGGGGCCTGCTGTAAAATAAAAATAAAATATGTTTGATCGTTAAATTATATACACTTATTAAAATGCACTAGAACGATCCTATAAGGCCAAATAAACAAATCAGTAAATTTTGCAATGACAACATAATAATGTGAATTTTTATTACATGTGTGTCGGCATGTTAGCTACTGCTACAAGTCCTTGAATTACATTAACAGAAACAATATTTATACATGTTTTTATTAGACTACTATTGGTCATGTAGTATATAATAGCAGTATTTTTTGTGTTTTCCTGGGGGGAAAAAAAGTATTTTTTTCTGCAATATTTATTATTTTTAAACGAAAATTGGTTCATTTTTTAAAGGTAATTATCTGTATTATTCAAAAAACATATAAATAAAAACAATAATAATAATAATAATAATATAAGTATCAATTAAAAAAATTATATTGTTGTGGTTATTTATTTTAATTAAATTTGCTTTATTTTTTTAGCTTATTAAGAAAGGTTTTTCCAAATCATACCTATTTTCTTTAAATTGAAATAATAAAGTAAGTCCTACTCACCTCTCTGATTCTCATTGCTCATGTTCTGATAATTCCTGGTACTTCGATGACCTCTACTTTCAGGTCTGTCTCTCAAGACACAGGAAGAGGAATTCTGTTGAGAAGGGTCAGAAAGTAAGGATCAGGGACTGGCAAATGTCAGAACAAGAGAGGCAAGGGAATGGGTAGGTGAGAAGGGCATGTCTGTCAGCAGATTTGTCCCTATGACACTTGCTGACCTATTACATGTGCTCTTGGTAGCTGAAGGCATCTGTGTTGGTCCCATGTTCATATGTGCCTGCATCACTGAGAAAAAATATGTTTTATTATATGCAAATGAGCCTCTAGGAGCAACGGGGGTGTTGTCATTACACCTACAGCAGAGGCCCAGTTCCCTGCTACTGCCACCCCTCACATTTGGTGATCCTTGACACTTTTAGAAGTAGAGCGAAAAGTAGGACAGGATTTCATATTAGAACACCGTTCAGCCTTATCTGTGATGTGTGACTTCTTAAAAAGTTGCAAAAAAGTTGTATCTTTGTAGCAGACAACCTACAAACATTGGCGTACATCATATTGCACATTGCTGTAAGCAATAACATAAATTTGTCAAAGCAAAGACAGACTTACAGCAGACACCAAAATCACTGCAAATGATAAATTCCCCCTAAGTCCCTATCAGTTTGTCTTTGGAGTGTCTGAAGAAACCAGAGTTCACAGAGGAAACCCACACAAACACGGGGAGAACATGCAAATACAGATGCAGATGTTGGGGCCGTATATGGTGTATATTAGTCGTATATTTTGTTGCAAGCCATTTTGCAACAACATCTGCGACTTTTCCATGCTCATGCCACTTTTTCCGACAGGTATAAAATACGAGGAGTTGAGTGGTTGGGTAAGAGAATGGGCCGGCAGGCCAATCTTATTCATCACACTAGTTTTTGGCATACAACATTACTTAAAGGGTCCTCTCACTTCAGTAACTGGCATTTATCATGTAGAGAAAGTTAATACAAGGCACCTACTAATGTATTGTGATTGTCCATGTTGCATCCTTTGCTGGCTGGATTCATTTTTCCATCACATTATACACTGCTCGTTTCTATGGTTAAAGACTACCCTGCAATCCATCAGCGGTGGTCATGCATGCACACCATAGGAAAAAGCGTTGTCCGCTCTGCTGGCCGGAACCATGGGAGTGCACATAAGCAAGTGTTTTTTCGATATATTGTGCACAAGTACGAACACCACTGATGGATTGCAGGGTGGTCTGTAACCATAGAAATGAGCAGTGTATAATGTGACTGCATATTAGAATTATATCTTCACCTGAAGAAGGCTAGTATTATGCAAGCAGGTTTTGCTGGCAATTTGTCAGGAAGGAAGCCTTCCTTCTCTGCAATCTCCTCATTACTGAAGGAAACCACTGCTATTACATGCAGCAATCTACTCCACAGTCTGGGGAGGAGCGATCACTAATGCCATTACTCGTCCCCATATTGACTAGCTGTTTGCCGGCAGCAGATCGTGATTAGATGGCATGATCTGCCTCCGGCAAACAATGATTTTTAAGCATGTTTAAAAATCTGGATTGCACGTTTGCTCATTCATTGGGTAATTGGCAGCATTATTCACTGCCAGATATTTGTTCCTACGAATGCTAGTCAGTGATGATCTGAACTATTATCTGCTAGTGTAACACCAGCCTAAAGCACTAAATCATTGTTTTTAAATGTAGTAAAACACCAGCCAAGATAATCCAATTAAGACAAGTCCTACTTGATACAAGGGACCTATGACAATAAGATGATTTTAAACTGTCTCCCTGCTATTGCAACGGGCCGTCCCCCAGGGTCGATCTTTTTCCGGGTCTTTAGGAATGCCAAGTGGTGTGGTGTGGCCCTAACAGTCTCTTTGTGTCACAGTGCTCCTACCTGGATACCGTTGGTTCCCAGGGCTTAGCACCGAAGCAATAAAGGGGATGAGTAATGGTGGAGGTGGAGAATAAGTCGAGTACAGACTCTTATAAAGTTCAACAGCTTTACCTGCATCAACTTGTAACCAGGCAATATTCAGTCTTTTTCTTGGTTCCAGCAGGCTTTGGCATAAACTAGCAGGCAAATTTGAGTACTCTGCTTTCGCTCTCTCTGCTATGCTAAACTCAGCTCTATGCTGGCAGCTGGACTTTAGGACAGTTCTGATATCTCTGGATTGGGGTGCCTTTGGCTGTTGACCCCCTCGTGACACTCTGTAGGTAAATCTGCAAGGTGTCATGATGCTCTATGGGTCGCCTCCTCTCTGGAGGGACTACATGACAAAATAACGTGGTCTCAAAGAGCAGGAAATGCTCAACCCCAAATGCAGTTGTGCATCTATACCCGGGGGAGCAAATCCTGCACATGTAGTCCATTGCTAATGGCGATCCCCAGCAAAAAATGCATGCAATGGAGGATGCCCCGAGCAGACCACAAGTGCCACAAAGACATCGACATCGTACACAAGATAGCAAAATGTGTGGATGTAATTAACTATATGAAATAAACATTTACAAAAATAGGTGCACTACTGAGGTGGATTCAATCAAGAAAATCTAACTAAACCCTCACACTGATGTTAAAATAAGACTTTAGCCAATATATCCTTATATGAAGGACATATCGGAGCCCGTGAACCCTGTCAAGGTATCTCAAGTGACATGGGACCTAACGCTAACCTACCTGTGCCGTATGGGCAGTACCAAGGGCCAGTGAGTGAATTACAAGAGCGTAAGGTCCGACTCACAGTCTCCTCCCTCCTCCCATTGTATGTGTGCTTTCACACTGGAGGTAAGTGGGAGATGTTTGCTGTGATCAGCTGTTTCAGAAGGCACTGACACTCCTGTGAGTGCCGCTGTCTTCTTGCAGTTTACCAAGCACAGCACCATACATTGTATAGTGGCTGTGATTGGTATCGCGCTCAGCCCCGTTGAAGTGGGGTCATCAGTATCAAAATCTCTGAAAACCTGTTTAAGCATTACACAGGGCCAATTTATATCAATAGGTTCTCTGAAGAAAGCAGAACACAACAGGTCCTCCAGACCAAGAGATGATCTTTTTAACCACTCTTCCTTCTGACCAAGAGGTGAGGATCTTGAGCAGGGGCTCAGTCTGTATTAACTTAAAAAAATAATCTTTACAAGGTGTAGAAAAATATGTTTTAATAACTAGCCAAACCTTGAACTGTATCATTTTTTTGCTACTTCAAACCTCTTTCCGACTCTGATTCCGCTTGCATTTCCATGTCGTAGCTCTACTCCCTAAAAAAGTGACATTTAAAGTTTCAAAAGAATGAAACAAATAAATAAGCGACAATAAAGACATTTCAAATTAATGAAAACCTTCTCTTTAACAGCGGTGTTACTTGTGACAACGACATGAAACACAGAGAATTTACCTTGAGAAGATGCTTCATAACACAATTAGGGGAAGTAAGCAGAGTAATTCATCTTGAGGACTAGACACAAAGCAGAACAAAAAATCCCTTTGTTGATTAGGTAGAAAACACAATCTCTTTGGAAATTATTTGAGCAGAATAATTAAATTCTCTATATATTTGCATTGACATAGTTGTACATCAAGGTTAAATAAAACTAACAGTCTGAGGCTGAAGACAACAAAACATACTAATAAGGAGAGAATGGTCTGATAAATAAGACATCCTGTAAATACTGGAGGACATCTCAGAATCATTCATTACTCTTCTTTAAAGGGGTCTTCCTACTGATCTAGCCTCAGGATCGACAGGGGTACGACACCTAGCACCCTTGCTGATCAGCTGTTTAAGGGGGCTGTAGCACTCCAGGGCTATCCATTGCATGAGATATTGATAACCTATCCTGAGGATAGGCCATCGATACCAAAGTCTCAGACAACCCCTTTAAAGATGTATGCTGTCTATAATATTGTCCATAGAAATATTAAATGCCTACAAAGGACATTAAAAGAGTCTTTTGAAATGCTCAATATCTATGAAGGAGGTTAAAGGGGTTTTCTGGAATTTAAATATTGATAGGATAGGCCATCAACATCTGACCGCTGGGGTTCCGACTACCAACATTTCTGCCGATCAACTCATTGAAGAGGCCACATCTCTTGGGTGAGTGCCAGTCTCATCCTCGGCCTGTGAAGTCACGTCCATCGATCAAATGGTCTTTGAACAGCTTAGTCTACTTCAAGTGTATGGGGTTTGAGCTGCAATACCAAACACAGATACTAAACAATGTACAGCGGTGTGATTGCCATACTGTGAAGAATCTGAATGATGCAGCGCCTTTAAACTGCTAATCAGCTAGAGCAGTGTTCCTCAACTCCAATACTCAGTCATGATTTGAGAATATCCCACAGAATGAATACCTGGGGTAATTTATGAGGCATGGACCCCAATTATATCACCTGCTATACTAAGGAAATCCTGAAAACATAACCAGCAGGTGGGTCCTGAGGACTGGAGTTGAGCAACACTGAACTAGAGTTTCCAGATTTGGACAACCACTGTTAAGAAATTGTAGACCTATCCAGGGGGTACTGTAGGTCATCAATATTTAATTCCTGGAAAACCACTTTAACTGTATACCTCCCAAAAGTTCACTTTCATCTATGGCTAGCAGATGAGCAGTTGGAAATAAAGAAGCCTATTCACAGTTCTTGCACAAGTCCTGTGGTGTTGCCATGTGCAACTAGAAAGGAAGCTGTGAGATCACCTGTGTTTCCATCAGGTAACCTATTGTGACATTTCAGGTGAGTTTTAGGCAAAGCAAGCATTCTGTGAGTTCACAACTGTTTTAGTCAATTAAGCTACTATGACATCTCAAAAAGGTTTCAGTCAGATAAGTTGCTGTGGCATTATCAATGAGTTTCCAGCAAGTAACTGCAGTGACATCACACCTGTTTTCCATCATATAGCTACAGTGACATCACACCTGTTTTCAATCATATAGCTACAGTGACATCACACCTGTTTTCAATCATATAGCTACAGTGACATCACAACTGGTTTCCACTAGATAACTACAGTGACATCACAATCACAACTGGTTTCCACTAGATAACTATAGTGACATCACAATCACAACTGGTTTCCACTAGATAACTACAGTGACATCACAATCACAACTGGTTTCCACTAGATAACTACAGTGACATCACAATCACAACTGGTTTCCACTAGATAACTACAGTGACATCACAATCACAACTGGTTTCGATAATATAACTACAGTGACATCAAAAATGGTTTACACCAGATAGCTACAGTGACATCACAATTCACAACTGGTTTCCATCAGATAGCTATAGTGACATCATAACTGGTTTCTTTCAGATAACTACAGTGACATCACGATTTTTTTAAATGTAAAGTACAATGATATTGTAACTGGTTTTCATCAGATAACTACAGTGACATCACAACTGGTTTCCACCAGATAACGTCAGTGAGATCAGAACTTGTTTCCTCCAGATAACTACTGTGACATCATAATTGGTTTCCATAACTACAGTGACATCACAACTGGTTTTCATCAGGTAGGTGCAAAGACATCACAACTGTTTTGGTCAGGTAATCCACTGTGACATCTCATCTGAGTACCAGATAACTACTACATCACAACTGTTTCATTCAGGTAACCTGCTGTCTGATTCTGTGACTTAACAAAAGTTATAAAGTGAGGTAAACCTCTGTGACATCACAAATGAGTTTCAGACAGGAAACATGCTGCGACATCACAAATGCGAATCACTCAGGTAAGTTGATGACTCTGAGACATCTCAGGCTAGGTTCACATCACGATTTAGTTTTCCGTTCTTCTGATCAGTCAGAACAAAAAAATAAACAAAACAAAAATGCTCAGTTATACTCAGTTATGCACATTTTGCATCTGTTTTAGCCAATTCTGAGATCTATTATTTTAGATGGAAAAAAATACTTTGTGTGGGGCTTTTTTCCATCTATAATAACGGATCTCAGATGGCAATGGCTAAAACTGATACAAAATGTGCATAATGAGCATAACGGATGCTTAAAATACATGATCCATTTTTTTGTTTTATTATTTCTGTTCTTTTCATGGATCCGAAGAACGGAAAACTAAACGGTGATGTAAGCCCGGCATTAACTACCGTACTTTTAGTCAGGAAAGCTTCTATGACAACTAGTTATAGCCAGGTAAACTCAGGGGTAGACACAAAATCAATGGGCCCATGTACTAATTTTTTTTTTTTTCACAAGGGCCTTGTGGTGTTAGCTTCTGACCTTGATACTAGAAGTCAGACCCACAGAGATCATAATGTTAATGCCATATCCTAATAACATTATAAGATGGAAATGTCCTTTAAACAGTATATAGCTATGAAACTGTATATGGCAATTGCATATATAGCAATTCCATAGTCCATTTCTATTATCCAACTACAGTAGCTTCCTTTATAAAGGCAAATGATTGCAATAGCAAATTGAATGAGGCTCCTGAGAAATAGCATTTTGCACAGCCCTCCTGTCAGCAACACAGGCTGTTTTAGGACAGGCTTCCATAAATGGCAACTCAACCTCTACAGATGGACTTCCAGGGTGAGAGTGGAGAACTGGTTTTGTACCACCATGTAAACAAATAGCAGTCCTGTCATTTTCATTGCAGTATTACAAAATATTAGTAATTACATTATACGACCCTCTTTAAACCTTATAAAATATCGGAATGGTTTTGACTTACGATAGTCTGTGATCAATATAAATAAGTGCCCCCTGATCAGTGTCAGTGGGGATTTGTAATTTCCTCACTACAAATGTTATTAGCTGCTTACCTGGAAAATTATGTCGTTCAGCTTTTCTTTTTTTTTTCTTTTTTTTTTCTGCTCTTAGTTGAATTTGCATTTCTGTCATTTGAAATGTAGATTGCAAATCATGTAACAATACGATGTAATGTGGCATTAGATGGGTGAGCTGAGTGCTGTTAGATATAGCCCGCTGAGAAGAAAAATGAATTCCGGCTCTGTTTATGTAATAAAATCACTTAGACATACCAAAAGATCCTGGTTTGGCGGCTTTTTGTAGCACTTCTAATTTACATTTTTTTAACTATTAAGTAAAGCTGCAGAACACAATATTGCATATAACAATATGTTCCTTTGGACAATAGTTAAAAAGGATCAGTAGCACTGCAAAGAGCCTCTATGTAACCCTAGTCTTTACTGTATCACTCCTGTTTATGAAAAGAGCAAATCTAATACAAGGAGTGTATTATGGAATCGCTATAAATATAGATTAGAATAAGTAACAAATAATAAAGTTGGACCTGTGCACAACCACTTGTCTACATGAGGACCCTCTGGCAAAATCAACTGATCCCCATGGGTATGGCAGCTGATTAAGGTGATCATGGTGATCAGGAAATGTTACTGGGGTAAACTGTTGGCGGCCACTGCTGGAGAAATGTGGTATTACATGGTACTTGTTATAATGAATAGTCACACTTAAAGTGTACCTCAACTCAGAACAAAAAAATTATTAAAACCTATTGAAAATGTGCACTTCTAATATTATCTAATATCATTTTAGTTTTCCTAGTGAAACAATTGTCTTTCGCACATAGTGGTGCATGATATTACGGATTCTACTATAGCCACACTGAGTGCTGTACAGGCTGGAGCATTGCTGCTCTGGCCATACCAGCACTCTCTTCCTCAAGCCTTCCATACTGTACATGCATCTGGATGGCTCCCTTGTGAAATGTAACACATTTAGGGGCCTTAGCAGAGTGTGCACAGGCGGTAAAGCAGTGTGGTATATGATCTCCTGCCCTATGCTCTGTCTGATCAGCCTTGTAAAAAGACTGCATACAGGCTATTCATACTTTACAACATTCATTCCACATCTGCTTAAAACATTTGCACAGTAATATATATATATTTAATATTTAGAGTGAAAAAAAGGAAAGGAGTACCTTGCGGAAGTATGGGAACCCAATTAGATTTGAGTGCTCAGATAACTTTGACCGAGGTCTCAGACCTGAAGTAACCTGTTAAGATTAAGGCTTGTTCACAATCATTATTAGGAAAGGCCAGCTGATGACATTTTGACATTTCAAAGCTTTATAAATTCCTCTAACCTTGTCCCAAAAAACAACAGCCCTGGGTTCTTCTAATCAGCTCTCTAAAACTCTGAAAATGAAAATAGTTCATGCTTACAAAACAGGAGAAGGTTATAAAAAGCTAGCAAAGCATTTTCAGTTCCTCAGTTCGAAGCAGCGCATGCAAGACGGCCCAGGAATCTCACAGAACTGGAAGACTTTTACAAGGAAAAATTTATGAAAATGACTCAAACAAAGGAGGTGCTACTAGGTAATAACCATGCAAGGTGCCCAAACTTTTGCTTTAAGCCCTTTTCCTTTTCTGTTATTTTGAAAATAGGGAGATAACAGTGCCGCACCACCCACTCACCAGTCTAGCAGAGAGCTGCTCCTGCTACACCCACAGTCAGTGTCCACATTGAAGCACTGTACAGCATGATGTGGATGGTACCAAGGGAGGATGGGGGGGTGAAGGAAGCCATCTCATCCAAACTTCTTCCAATGTGTCCTGCACTCAGCAATGTAGAGGAGGGCAGCTTTTGCTATACTAACCTGCATGTTTGTCTCCCAGGCTCCTGCTTCACCAACCATGCTGAATTCAGCACCCACACAGAAGTACAGTACAGGAATGCTCAGAGCAATGTAGGCACTAGCAAGCACAAGGGGGTACATGCTTAGTGGCTTCTGTGCCAGGTGGTTCCTACTGCTCAAGCACTGGAGGTGAAAGTAGGCCAGTGGAGCAACAGGCAAAGGGACCTCCTTAGCTGCCTTTTCATTGCAACTATTATTCCTAAATCCACTAAGTAATTTTCATGAGCATGGACAATTCTATATAGAGATTGCAGTTGTCCTGAAACAAGAACTCTGCCTTAAAGGGGTTGGCCACTTTCTGGTTACTGCCGAACAATGTGTTTGCGAGATCATTATATGGAACTTACTAATATAATCTTTGTTGAAATTCTGCACCATTTTCCATATTTCATAAGGTATGCCCCTTTGCTTACAAAGTCTTTTGTGCTGTCCACACAGAGGTCCTGTTCATAAAATGGCTGCTGATGACTGGGTCATCATCGGTCAAATCACCTCCATGTGATGCCTCCTCCATTCAAACACACTGCACCTGCCTTTTGCAGTTATTCTGTTGGGAGGTTAGTGTATATAGTTATATATATATATATATATATATATATATATATATACACTGCAATGAGTGAATCAATTCATTAGAATTCATTTCTTCACATTTGTATTGGTAGAATTTTTAGAGAGAGAGAGAAAATTTCCAGGCATTCAAATCTAATTTCTTGGCCAATTCGGATAAATCAAACCAAGACAAATTTTGGGAAAATGTGCTCACCTGTAACCTAATCTATGGATAGATACATGTCAACTGTAGTGGATCATATTCTAAAAAGCACATAGTGAATAGCATATCTGTTTCTTTACTGACCAGGCATATGCCAAATGGATACGGGATATGTTCACTGTATATTCCAAGAGTTTTCCCTTTGCATACACCTAACCTAGGACCATAGTAAGTTAATGAATATGGATGGAATTATTTAGCAATGCTAAGTTGAAACGGCAATGCGATTAAGCAGATATATAATAATCGCATTGCGATTTCAACTTAATTCTCACATCCGACAGTACATTCTACTGGAGGAGGCGTTCCCATGGTGATCGGTAGCTCAAAGTTGTAATCGCAATGCGATTAAGCAAATACATAAGAATCGCATTGCGATTCCAACTTTTTAGTACTCAACTTTTAAAATCGTACACCACTTTAAGTTCCAAAGTTGCAATCGCGTTCGAATAGAACTTAAAGCTGTCTCTTAGTCAGTTTTAGTATTGGTGTGTTGTAATAGAAGTTACATTCGTACGTCGAATATAACTTAGAGCAATACAGTCAACTTTACACTGTTAGTTTTATTATCGCGATAATACAACTATTCAAGAATCGTGTACGCATGCGTCTGTACGTGTGTGCGTACTCGGACACTATTCTATTTTGCCAGCCACAGCTGAAACCACTGATTTATGGTATTGCTATTTTGGCAATTGAATTTAACCCCAGAAAATAATCTATCCTTTGCCAGACAGCAGACAGTATTATACTTGTCTAGCCAAAGCTGGAACACCAGATTTAGGGGATTGGTATTTGGGCAATTGTATTTAACCCCTTAATAAAATATAGAAATTTCTTTCCTGAGTTTCTAGGGGTGACAATTAGCACAGCCAAGCCCCTGATGTAGGATATAGCAAAATAAAAAAACTAGTATTGATGGATTGATGGACTTGGTGGCAGCTTCTTCTGGCGCACCACAAGTCACAAAATGGCCGCCGATCAACCCAGAAAATAAGTGACAGAAAACGCTCTGTGCAGCCTAAAAACCAGCGAGCAAGTAACTAGCAGAAGTTCAATGATTCTCAGCTGTAAATTGATCCGTTCATTAGGTGCTGTTGCTGACTTTAACCTGCCTAATCTCGCCCTGATAGAAGCTGCGTCCTCTCCCTACACTAATCAGAGCAGTGTGACGTGCGGCGCTACGTGACTCCAGCTTAAATAGAGGCTGGGTCACATGCTGCACTTGGCCAATCACAGCCATGCCATTAGTAGGCATGGCTGTGATGGGCTCTTAGGGCAAGAAGTAAAATGCTAACTGATTGGCTGCTGTGCAGCCCTTCAGAAAGCGGGAAGAAATCGACAAACACCGGACCCGAACCCGAACTTTTTTGAAAATGTCCGGGTTCGGGTCCGTGTCACGGACACCCCAAAATTCGGTACGAACCCGAACTATTCTCGAACTGTTCGCTCAACACTAGTGTTGAAAAGTCCCCGTGTGACTGCTGAGGAACTGAAAAAAGATTTGTCAGATGCGGGTACTGAAGTTTCAGCTCGGACAATAAGGCGCACACTGCGTAATGAAGGCCTCCATGCCAGAACTCCTAGGCGCACCCACTTGCTGTCTCCAAAGAATATGAAGACTCGACTGCACTATGCCAAAAGTCATGTGGACAAACCACAAAAGTTTTGGGATAGTGTCCTGTGGACTGATGGAACAAAATTAGAACTGTTTGGGCCCATCGATCAACGCTATGTTTGGAGGAGGAAGAACAAGGCCTATGAAGAAAAGAACACCTTGCCTACTGTGAAGCATGGCGGGGGGTCAATCATGCTTTGGGGCTGCTTTGCTTCTACAGGTACAGGGAAGCTTCATCATGTGCAAGGTACCATGAATTCTCTTCAGTACCAGGAGATATTGGATGAAAATGTGATGCAGTCCGTCACAAACCTGAGGCTTGGGAGATGTTGGACCTTTCAACAGGACAATGATCCCAAGCATACCTCCAAGTCCACTAGAGCATGGTTGCAGATTAAAGGCTGGAACATTTTGAAGTGGCCATCGCAGTCACCAGACTTAAATCCGATTGAGAACCTCTGGTGGGACTTTAATCACTGACCAGACAGCCCAAAGGTTTAAATAAAAGACAGGATCTCATTCTACAATATTGAGTCCTTAATTCCCTATTTGACCTATAGCCTATTGTTTGTATGTGTAACGCAAATACGGTTTGTTTAACCATTCTCTCCATTGTTCTTAAAGTATAACTGTCAAAATTTTTTTTTTTTTACTATTGGATTCTGGTTATTAATATTACCTTGTTGGCCCTGTTTTAATTTCTGATTCTTAAATAAATAACCCCTAAAAGCCACCTAAAAGTCCCCAGTATTGGCTATTGTTACCTGAGATAAAATCAGGTTGCTATGCTCCTTCCGTCTACCAGATAGAGGACGGAGCACACTGCGTGCACTCGGAACTGATAGTGAGTCAGCATTGTAAGGGAATGTATAAAAAGCCAGGTTCTTCCTGACAGGAGATAACAGTGCTGGGCTGTGTGTGTGAACTTCTCCACATGCCTGTGCTTGGCAGACACTCCCTTAGCAGTGAAGGACAATGTAGAGCCAAGTGTATAAATGACAGCCTTATCTGATAAGAGGAGAGCTTATAGAAGGACTACAGGCTTCAGCCAGACCTGGGAACTTCACTGCAAGACCCCCCTATACAGAGCTGGTCTTCACTAACTTCACTGCAGGCGTCCTATGGATTAGCCTCAGGTCTGAGGGCAGCCATCTTAACAGAATAGTGAAATTGCAGTTTTATGCAGACTGGTTGCTAAGGGCTGAATCTTATTAAATAAGGGGTAAGTAAGTCTAATAGTTATTGATTCAGGTATATTATCATATTAGTAACTACATATATGAAAACTGAAATTAGGGTCTAAATGTGACAGTTATCCTTTAAATGTGGGCACAGGTGTTGTTTTAATTAAGGCTGATTTTGGTGTAGAGCATTATGGGTAGTTTGGAGCCCTCTATAAATCAGTCATGTTTTGTATATCTTAGTGTCATGATTAAGGACCACTATGTAAAGGTCCGAAACGCGTAGACAGTTTTTGTTCTTACCTGCACTGAAAATTTTTACGCTTCAATAAAACTTTTTCACTGCATCGGAGGAGCTGGAGCCCTTTTTTCCATTGTTCATTTGTTGCCAAATCAGCTGTTTTCGGAAGCTGTGGTTCTGTGCTCACGGGTCAAGCAGGAAGGTAAGAGCTGCCATTTGCACCTTTTGTTCCCTGTTAGAAATATATATATATATATATATATATTTAGGAGCTTGCACCGGCTGCTGGTCTGAGTGTACTTTTATAACTAACTACAGGAATTACTTTTCTCCAGAGAACGAATGGAAGAACTTTGCATGTATTTGCCTAGATTAAAATATGAATGTTTCTTCTGGTGGCTTTATTATAACGATGTATCGATTTATAAAATGTTGTCGTATATTCAGTGACTGACTGAAATCTTTTAACTTTGCAAAGATTATATTGCGCATTATGATAGATTAAGAGGGTTTTGTTCTCGGTATTGCTTTTTATACTTTATGTTCCATGCTGGTTTTGTAATGGAGGTTTTAAATATATTTTTGACTACAAACTAGTTCAGATTAAATGTATTGAAATGGGAAATGCAAATCCAAGATGAAGAACATTGAATTGCTATAATTAAAATCATTAATAATAAGTGTGTTTATGCCATAAAAATAAAGAATGTAATTATACAGGTGAATACAAAATTATTCAAATTGTTTGCTTATTTTGTTACATAGGAACTGGTAGTAAATAAGAACGGATGGAGCTCGCTCGAGTTATATAATTTATTCCACTGATTTTATGTTACAATTATTTTCTCTGTTCTTTGTTAATGTGCGATGACATCTCGGTGAGAAACAAAGTTGCAGGGATTTCAGAAAAATCAGATAAACAGATGATAAGCATTCTTAACTTCCATATGATGAGTAAAAGCTAGACTGCTACCATCAATAGGAAGTACGGCATACTGCAATATATCCTGCTGTATGGTACTATTTATCCTGTGGGCAACATAGGGGGCGACATTGTTATGAATAAAACTCTATGGGTCAGAGAGAGAGAGAACCTAGTATACAAATGTGTGTGTCTCAACAATATATATGGTTTGTCTAAGGAGTACTCTTTTTCATTACAGAGAGCCTATGGCACACCGAGTACGTATGCACTGTATTGTAGGCCAGACGATGACCTTAGTACGCAGAGTGGCCAAGTAAATGTGTGCAGTATTGTAGGCCCGAAAGGTTACTCTGGGTTGCTGGGAAAAATATTCAAATTAGCTTTCCTAAAGCTAGAAAAATAGCTAAGCCAGCCTCACATATGCAGCTAGTCCTTTCTAGACAAAAGGCCTTAATCAGAGAAAAGCAGATGACAACAACATTTACAGTTGCAAGGAAAACCTCTAGGTGGGTACTATTTCTATTAAGGAGATCAGTTGATACATGTGACGACTATTGCATTTGAGACAACACTCCTCTGGACATCTGTGTAAAATATATGCAAATTATCATGTCTAAAATCTGCCGGCATCAGATAGGTTTAGGCAGGTTAATTTACTGCCTGGCTTCCTTTTTTTGTGTGCAATGCAAATCTCAATGTATGCCTGTACAGGAGAGGAGATGTTACATAGTTTCTAACAGAGATTTGGGTATTCAAATGTATGCTTCCAACACAGGCTTGAAAGGCGATGTAAATAGGGTCTTGACTGATAATGCAGTTTTCTCTTGTTGTGCCTGTTACTATAGGTAATATCTTTGTAACCTTTTTGCAGGTGTCCTTGAGCTTTCTTTTCCAAGAAGGAGAAAAAATAAATAAAACACACACACAAAACAAAATGCTTTTGCAGACTAGTTATTTTGAACATGTTTGCAGAAAGCACAATCATATTATGTGTGCAGTATTTTAAAATGATTTTCAAGCAATCAATAGATAAATATGCTGAGGGAGATATTACATCAATGTATCACACAGTAAATCAGAGACAAATTAAAGATGCTTGTACTTGATAGAAGTGAGAGAGCAATGATTAGTTCAGGAACTTTATACTACATAATGTTTAATCTCCTGCATTCTCTGGCATTTGCCATAAGGTAATAACTATAGAGATGAGCGAAATGTTAAAAAATTCAGACAATTCATTGAACTTTGTCAACAAATTTGATTTGTTCCAAGTAAGTCTACTTTCACACTCGTGTTTCGGCTTTCTGTTTGTGAGATCCATTCAGGATCAGTTAAAAAACAACTTTTCCTGACAGATCAGAAGAAGTATCAAATAAATGATTATGTAAGCAAGGCGGAAAGGTAAAATAAAGGCCAAGTCATGAAGTGGGGAGTGTGGGAACAGCATGAGAAGTCCACAGAGTGGCCCTATGGCATGGTGGTGAGGTGGAGCAGCATGAGGAGACCACAGAGTGGCCCAATGACAGGGTCTGGAGGTGGAAGAAGTATGAGGAGGCCACAGAGTGGTACAATGACAGAGTCTGGAGGTGGCAGCAGCATGAGTAGGCCACAGAGTGGTACAATGACAGAGTGTGGCAGAAGCATGAGTAAGCCAGAAAATGGCACAACGATCGAGTCTGGAGGTGGCAACAGCATGAGGAGACCACATAGCAGCACAATGACAGAGTGTGGAGGTGGCAGCAGCATGAGTAGGCCACAGAGTGGCACAATGACAGAGTGTGGAGGTGGCAGCAGCATGAGTAGGCTAGAGAGTGGCACAATGACCAAGTCTGGAGGTGGCAGCAGCATGAGGAGACCACATAGCGGCACAAGGACAGAGTGTGGAGGTAGCAGCAGCATGAGTATGCCACAGGCTGGCACAATTACATAGTCTGGAGGTGTCAGCAGCATGAGTAGGCCACAGAGCGGCACAATCACAGAGTCTGGAGGTGACAGCAGCATGAGGAGACCACGGAGAGGCAAGGTGACAGGTATGGAGATAGCAGCAGCAGCAGGGTAACACAGAGTGGCAAGCTAACATAGTTTGTAGTTGGTGGTAGCATCAGGAGACCACGGAGTGCAAGGTGACATAGTGTGGAGATGGCAGCAGCAGCAGGATACCACAGAGTGGCAAGGTGACATAGTTTGGAGTTGGCAGTAGCATCAGGAGACCACAAAGTGACCCGGTAACAGAGTGGGGCAGTGGGTGGCAATTCCAGTACCTGCTGACGAAAGTGGGTGAAATAAGGAGCACTTGGCATCAGATGTGTGGCATCAGGCGGGTTGCAGCATCAAAGTAGTAGCTGAGGCGGGTAGTCTGAAGAAACCAGTCTCTTGTATCAAAATGTTGGTGTGGCACCATAGATGATATAGTCTGACACATCAGGAATTGGTGGTACGAAATCCTGGCTGATCCATGCCTGATTGATATTGACAAAGGTCAGTATCTCCACATTTTGGGTGGATGGGCGAGTTCTTTTTGGGGTAAATATGGCCCCCGCCGCACTAAACACCTGCTCTGATGCCACACTTCTGGCCTGGCAGGACAGCTTTTCCAGGTCAAACTCTGCTAGTTGCGGCCACAAATCCAGTTTGGCTACCCAGTAGTCCATCGGATCTTCAACGTGGGGTTGCAGAGTGCAGTCCAAGTATGCCACCACCTGCTGGTTCAGATCCTGCTCCAGGTCTACCTCCTGCTGCTTCTGGGGAGTAGTTTCTTCACTATGCGGGGAAGAAAGCTACTCATCAGCGACTGTAGACTCAGGTTGTTGCTGATGGAACTAGTACTACTCCTGCCACCCCACCCATCGCCAGCAGCCATGGCAGTGGAACATGACAGAGGATGAACGATGGCGCAGATAGGCAGAGGCCAACTGACTACATAAGATGTCTCTGTAGTAGTTCAGTTTGTCTTCCGTCGTGGGTGTTAAAAATGCCCCCATTCTGGACCGGTAGCGAGGGTCCAACAACTTGGAGAGACAGAAGTCATCCCTCTGCCGAATGGTGACAATGACTACGCAAGCAAATGAGCATGTATCGTGCCATTTATGAAAGTGACTCGGAGGGTCTCCCTGCCTCCATCTCCACTGCATACTGCAAAGGTGTGTCGGGGGCCTCTGTCTCATCTTCCTCATTGCCCTGTAGCTCCTCTGGCTGCTCCTGCTCCTCTTCTTCTGTCAGCTTAGTAGAAGAACCACCCATTTGGCTACACATTGCCTGTACTCCAATGTCCTCCTCCTCTTCCAGTTCAGCCCCTACAGGGCTCATGTGGCCTTGAGATTGAGGCGCCACGTCTCCTGTCCCCTGATCAGCCATTTTTACCCCCATCTGTTCCAGGACATGAAGCAGTGGAATGACGTCATTCATACTGTAGTCCTGACGACTGAAAAATAACATGGCGTCCTCAAAGGGTCTGAGAAAACGGCAGGTGTCACTCATGAGCTGCCACTGGCTGACATCGAAGTTACACAGGGGAGAACTACTATCCGCTTCCATCATCAAGAAATTGCTAATGACCTTTCTCTGTTCATATAGTCGGTCCAAAATATGGAGGGTGGAATTCCAACGGGTGGAAACGTCGCATAGCAGCCTATGTTGGGGGATGCCATTCTGCTTTGCGGTGTATGAGTGGATAAAGTGCATGCAAAGTTTCCTGACCACTTTTAGGATGTCTTGGAGATGGTTGTGACATGCAGGGCGCATGGCTCAGCCTTCCTTGATGCAGCGCCAACTCTATGTTCTTCCGTTGTCGGTCAGTAGTAATGGACAAACATCGGCCGGGACAATTCGCGATCACACAAACGCTATCAAATGTTTGCAAACCGCAAGTTCGCGGCAGACATCATTCACTTTAATGGCAGGCGAACCTGACAAACCTTCAGGTCATATTTGCAGCCAACAAATACTTACTATAAGTGCACAAATAGTCCCACAACATGGGCAGTGACATACCATAGGGGGATCAATGGCAAAAATTCCCACAAAAAAATATGTATTTTAATCATGGGCCTTTATTATGCATCTCAAAGGGAAACTCTCAAAAATATCCCCTTCTGGAGCCTAGAAATTTCCTATAATATTTGGTGGAAGAAGGTATATAGCACCCCTCAAAAATATATTTTCCAATACCGCTTTTACATCTATCTAGCTGTGGTATCGCAGGAGAACCACACACCACTGCTGCACAATAGAAATGCAGTATAATATACTTTCTGTATGTTAGAAAGTATATTATAAGTATATCACACCCTTCTATCTGTTTTTTTTTTTTTTTGGGGAAGGGGGGACAACAGGTATATCAGTTGCAATTACATATTTCAATAGCGTTTGTCCCTCTATCTAGCTGCGGAATCGCAGCAGAACCGCACACAACTGCGCAATACGAATTCACTATAATATACTTTCTATGTTAGAAAGTATATTATAAGTATATCACACCTTCAGTATCGATAGCACGCCTATACCAGTCCTTAAATGAACTTTTGTGGCCCTATTAGCTAGTGTTTGGTGTCCCTAACAGCCTGTCCCTGCTTAATAAAGCAACCTCTCCCTACACTGACAAAAGACAGAATGTAAAATGGCTGCCAGATCAGGTTTTTTTTATAGGGTAGGGGTGTGTCCATGTGCTGAAACGTCTCTATTGGCTGTCCTGGCTGTCCTCTATTGGATGTGTCATGGGTCAAAGTTGGGCGCAATGCAAAAGAATATGGCACGGCAACTGTCTCCATATGTCTGCCTTTTCGGCGAACAAGCAAAGTTCGCAGTAAAACAACCGCTGGGCTAACCGCAAGGCAATATCTATCAGTCAGCATGGTTCCGATTTTCAGTTGTCGTGTAGAAAGCCAGGATTCGATTTGTTGATGCATCACATGGAGCAGTTCCTCCCCTGTGTGACTCCGTTTACCAAGGCAAACCAGGTGCAGAACAGCGTGACACCGCCGAGTCCTGCACATGTGGTATGCTGGAGGGGCACTGTGACTTGTCCCTGCAGTGGAGGCTGAAGACATGGTGGAGGATGAGGAAGCAGAGGCGGACATTGTCGCAGGACCAAGGGGGTGACAATGTGGAAGCAAAAGCAATGTGACCTGTCCAAGTTGCTGGTGTGGCTGTACAGGAACTACATTCACCCAGTGGGCCGTAAAGGACATGTATTGTCCCTGACCACTTGGAAAGGGAGGGACTGAAGCACCAGCAACTTGGACAGGAGTACGTTCAGCTTCTGCACCGTTGGATGTGTGCAACCATACTATTGTCTCTTGGCAATTTTTTCATTGATCGATTGCTGACGGAATGACTGATGAAGAGTAGGAACAGGAGCATCTGGACCAGGAGGAGATGGAATTGACAGACAGCTCCCTTCGGCTGAGGTGGTGGAGCCTTGACTGGCTGGAACTGGCTGCAGGCTGGCCCACCACATCGGAGCCACGGTTCTCCCAGGCTACTTGATGGTGACACTGAATATGTTGATGCAGGGCCATGGTGCCAATATTGGCACCCTGGCCACGCTTCACCTTCTGCCCACATATTCTACATATGGCCATGTTTACCTCCTCTAGCGGCTTCACAAAAAACTGTCACACCGCCAAGTACCTTATTTTCCCACCAACACTACTCACTGGCTGAATGCTAATGCCGCTGCTTCCTTGAACCCGTGCAACACTCCTTTCCGGGTAGGTAGGCTGCTGTGAAGTGGGTGGCCTACCCCGTGCCATTGTGCCATCGTTAGCATCTTGGCCACACCTCACTTTCTGCCCACACATATACCACCACGCTACCATCTACTAGTGACCTGTAACTGCTGACTGTCCTCACAACGCTCATGATCGCTGAAAAACAGAGTAGAGTTGGGGGCTATCATTACTTGGTTATCAGAGGGAGCAGCAAAAGCAAGAGGCGGGTTCAGGATAGGTGAAGGCATAGAGGCAGTTTCTGGGCCATGCCAACTAAGCATGGTGTTAGAGGAACCCACTTATTCCTGGTTTTGTATATATCTATTGTCACTTGAGATAATGCTGAAGGGCGAGTCAACCATTCCAGTATAGCCATATTACTGGTAAGAACATGACCGCTGGATGACAGTGGCAGCTCTGGCCTGTTGCTGCAGCTGCTTCTTGCACCCATCTTCTGCTGCCACTTGTGCTGGCTACAGCAACATTTTTGCCACTGCCTGTTTCTTTGGAGGGCCCAAGCAACTTTCTGTTGGCCATAGTGTACAGTAACTTTATCCCTAAAATAACTCTGAACATCGGTGCACTAGAACATGATGCACACAGTGATATATTTCGCCTGCCTTTAATAATGAGGCACACTAACTTTATCACTAAAATAACGGATTAACTCTGAATGTTGGTGCACTAGAACATGATGCAAACGGCCATATATTACACCTGCCTTTAATACTGAGGCACACTAATTGTATCATTAAAATAACGTATTAATTCTAAATTTTGGTGCGCTAGAATGTGATGCACATGGCAATACACGTTCACTGCAGTCTCCCTCTCCAATATTAATGGTTTTCAGCAACACTGTCCCCAGCTCATGACCGCTTGCCACGTCTCTCCCTATGCTCAGCTCAGAGGACAATGGTGGAGGCCACCTGGGATGAAGGTTTTATAGGGATGTGACATCACAGGGGATGGCGATCTGCAGATTGGCTGTCTTACTTTCACTTTGTAACATGTGTAGCCTCTATTTTAGGAGAAACTGATTAGTTACCACAAAGTGTTTGTGAATTTTGATTTGTTGCGAATCAAAGTTTTCATAAACTTCGGACAGAAATCGCTTTGCTCAACACTACTACAGAGACTCACTGATCTCTGCTTCATCTATAGAAGAAAGATAAAGGAAAGAATTGAACAACTTAAAAATGGAATGTCCAAAAATTGTAGGTAGTAAGGTAACCTGCTACTAAAAGCTACTAAGACTTTACTGTTGTGAGGGAAATCGTTAGGACACCATTTACACCTAGACATATGCTGGCTAGACATGCCTTCAAAACCCTGTATCCCACAGTGGAAACTATAGCCATCACAGTAAAATTACAATTACTTGACATATTTTCTGTTAAGAGATACTTTAGCAAGATAGAGAAGAAAAAAGGTTAGAATTCCCACCAATGCTTATATACATGCCTCATTAATTGGGAAGAATTGTACTGTGTACAGTTGAAACTGTGTTTTGCTATCATTGGATGCATTACAACTCTTAATTTGCAATATAGTAAAAAGAGACTTTTATTCTGTTGCATCTGGCCTGGTTACTGACTCCTGCACCTTACGCCGGACATTGCACTTCACACACCCTGCCTTACACCAATACAGACACTTAATATCACGTCACCCAACTACCAACAGGCAGGAGATTCCAGAACCAGGGTGTGTCCCAAGGAAAGAAAGGTTCCCCTGTATCATTGCCGGAGCCCTAGGGAGCAACAGTAAGAGAACAGCCACATTGATAAATTGCTGTGGCCAGAGCCACTATTACTCCGATTCCTCTACTACAGCACCTCCTGAATTGTTGCACTGGTTCTTTTAGACATGCTTTCAAGCAAAAGGTTTACACCTAGGCAAGAAGGACACTTCTTGGGCAAGTTACAATAAATCTTAACTTGGAAAAATAAAACAAGAAATATAAATCTTCTTCTTGCAGCTAAACGTACAAAATGCAATCTAGAAGATAAAGTACTAATTTAGGTGTGTATATTACGGAAGCTGAAGGGAGGACAACAGAAGCAGGGTGGACATGAAAAGCTTACTGTATAGGTGAGGGTTCCTTCTGACGTCTCACCTAAATCTTTTTTTCCCAATAGAGTTTGGATTTTTTTGGAGAAAAGGCTCCACAGGCAATACATTCTTCTCTCCCTCCTTGCTGAATTCCAATGCTCACTAAATGTTGGTCTGCAGTGTATTTCTTCCCTTCTGTAAGAGGACAGTCCTCACGGTACTGACTGCATGCAACAGGACACTTCCTCACCACAGCCTCTGCCCTTCTTTTCTATATCGAAAAGCTGCATTGTCTTAATTCCAAGCTAAGAGAGCTAGATGCCAGGAAGAAGTTCCTAGGATTAAAGATGAAGTAAAAGACAGACTGCGGACAGTTAGGTTCTAGCAGAAGGGGAAAAGGTTCCTATTTATTCCAATTTATATCCAGATAGGAGCACCGTGACACATGCATACAACATCTACAGTGACATTGTAGGCCACTCTACACCATTCTGGCAATCTTAACCCTGGGTACCAACACTGCCATCTACAAAGGGGACTCCAAGTCCTTGTTGCGTAACTGCAACTGGCGTCACGACTACTTGCTTTAACAGAGGGACATATAATTGTATATACCTCTTAAGGGGCAAGGGATCCCCAGGTGCTGGCAATAGGTCGCTGCAATTGCACAACAGAGTAAGGCTACTTTTCTATTTTTCATTATTTTTTTTTTTGCTCCCTGCCTTCCCAGAGCCATAGCTTTTTCCATTCACGTAGCCATATGAGGGCTTGTTTTTTGTAGGATAAGTTGCGTTTGCTGATATCACGATTTAATATTGCATATGATGTAGTGGAAAGCTGGAAAAAATATTCCAACTGGGGTGGAATTGGGAAAAAACACATTTGTACCGTGCTGTAAATTATGGAAAAAAATATTTTTTTCTTTGTATCAGCATACTATGAACCCTTAACTTTTTTTTTTTTTTTTTATGTCTATAGTGCTGTGTGAGCACTCATTTCTTCTGGGGTAATCTTTACTTTTCATTGATAACTTGAATTGTGTATGACTTTTTATTCAATTTTTTGAGTGAAACCTAGGTGAATCAGCAATTCAGATTTTTTTTTTCATTACACCATTCACTGCACAGGATAAATACTATTTGAATATTTAATATTTTAATCGTTTGGGCAATTTGGGATGTGTTGATACAAATGGTCTTTATTTTTTATTTTATTTTTAAACTTTTAAAACCTTTTTTGTCACTTTTTTTTACGTTTACTTTAATACTTTAAGTCCCCAAAGGGGTCATTGACATGCAATCTTCTCATTACTTCAACCATAGACTGCAAGGATTTAACATTACAGCCTTTGGGAGATTCACTATTTTCGTACAGAGCCCTAACAAATGGTAGAACTTGGTAGGAACTTTGCTATGACAGGCCTCGGAGCCTTCAGCAACTGAATGGCTCCCTTTATTTCGGCGCTGTCACAATTGACCATGACACTTTAAAGGTTAAATGTCTGTGATTGACATATGGCAGATTACGGATTATGTAAAACAGCAGTCTCCCAGCAGCTATGGCACCTGCTCAGCTCCTGAGCGAGCAGGTATAATCTTTAAACCATTAATGTATAATGCCATACATGCTGTGAAATTGTGGGGCTCTGAATGGTTACCATGACAGCTGGGGCTTGCTGTGGATTCACAGGGCTGTCATGGTAACCTCCATGCGCATCAGCGCGTCAAAATCCTATTAAACCTAATAGATCTCTTTTAGGGTAAATAGGACAATGGATAAAATGATCTCATGTACTAGCCCTCCTAGGAGACACAAAGTTACTAAAAGAAAAAAAAAGTAAAAAAAAAATCATATAAATATTATAAATATTAAAAGTTTAAATCCCCTCCCAATTTTATATTTAAAAATATACAAACAATAGAAAATAAATATATTAGGTGTTGCCGTATCCAAAAAATGTGTAAACAATTAAAATATTTTTTAAAAATATCTTGTGCTGTGAACTGCATAACGGAAAAAAATGAAAAATACACGATTCGACATTTTTTAGTCACCTTGTTCTCCCAAAAAATGGAATACCCGTGATGAAAAAGTCATATATACCACAAAGATCGTACTAGTAAAAACTACAGTTTGTTCTGCAAATAAAGCCCTCGTACAGCTCTGTAGATCGAAATTTTAAGAACATTATGGCTGTCAGAAAATGGTGATGCAGAAATTTTTTCAAAGGATTTTTTTTTTAAAGTAATTAAACAATATAAAAACTATATAAGTTTGGTATTGCTGTAATCACATTAAGCTGCAGAATAAGAATGCCATGTCCTTTTTGGCGCACAGTGAACGCCATGATGTCAAAACCCCAAAGACCTTTCCAACACAAGACATGGTAAATGAAATGGTGCCTTTAAATAATTCAACTTGTCATGCAAAAAAAAAAGCCTTATATGGCTATGTGAACAGAAAAATAAAAAAGTTATGGCTCTTTGAAAGTGGGGAGGAAAAATCTAAAATTCAAAAATGAAAATAGGCTCTAGTCTTTTAGGGGTTAAAGACCTGACTTACACTGTACATGTATGCTGGATGTAAAGAAAGAGTTAAAGGTGCAGCATCACCCTCTTACATACAGCCCACAACTGCCTAAGAAATGAAATTGATTTTTGTTAGGTCATAGGAACAATCTTTTCATATACAGCATCAAGATTTCTTTTTATTTAGTCATTCTTTCATTGAAGATTTTTGTAAGATTCTCTTGCATGTGTTTAATGAGCAGTGTTACAATTACAGGAACAGCCAGGCAAAAACAGCACGACAAAATGTAGCAAGCAAAGCTTAAGGGGTAATTTTGCCTTTCACTGAAAAACCTGGCATTTCCTACAAAGCCGGTTGACTGGTTTTAAGCCTTTCACATGAATGTTTCAATGGATTCGATTTTTAGAGACGGCTCCTTCCTTTGGTCATCATTGTTTATTATGCACATTTTTATCTACCATCGACAAAACACGAAGAAATACATAGTGCTAACCTGTCAATGAATGCTATCCCAAGAGAGAACCTGCACTCCCTATTCATTTATCTAGGCAAGTGTAGAGGCTTTTGACCTAATTTAGCATAGATAAATGACCCATGATGTGAAATTTCCCAACAGTTTAATAATGCATTTAACTCAAAGTGACACTTGCTCGCAGCTGCCTTAAAGCAGTTTCCAGGCTATATATGTCTTTTTGAAATGATGCATGACATGTCAGTAAGCTTCCTTGATAGAACCAAAAACCTCATGGGTAAATAACCAGAATTTTTTTTTTAGATTATCAGCTGGGCATTCAGACTTTGGTGTGTTTAGCTAATTAAGATTTAGCTAATGTTATTTTATTCAGAAAAGCACGTTTCAAAGATAAAAAAATATTTAATTTCCAATAAATTTGAAGCATAAAAGCAAATAAATAAAAATAAAAAATGTTATTGAATCAACTTGTTGCAAAAATTAGTAACCCCTTGGAACTGATTTACTCCAGTAAGGCTATGTCCACATCTGTGTCACAGAGTTGGTCAAAAACAGCAGAGAAAAGTCCTGCATGCAGGATTTTTTTTCTCTATTACAAAAAATTCTCCTGAATCGAAACCTAATGGGTCCCATTAAAGGCAAAGGGATCTGTTAGGCACTATTCTTGCAGTTATGTGCTCCTGTAATGGAACAGTAGAAGGGAAATAAACAACACTGATGTGAAAGAACCCTAAGTCTGAATTAGAGATAAGTGAATTTATTGAAGAGTTCTGAATGCCCCTCTCTCCAATAGGAAAATAAAAATAAGTGTCTCACAAGAAAATTGCCCTGTTTAACTGAGTGGCCTTTGTGGTGTTCACGGCTCTTTCTAATTAGGCAGACCACCTAGTATGCACAAGGTGTGATCTTCTGTCTCCAAAAAATGCAGAGTAGCATTGGTTGCACTACAATACTCCTCATGCATACTAGGTGGTCTCTCTAATAAGAAAGATTATCCTGAAGAGTGCCACTCAGCTAGATAGTGATATATATATATTTTTTTCCCCCTGTTGAGAATTTTATTTTTCTTTTGGCAAGAGACCTGGCTTACACAGAAATATGTGTATACGTTTGTCTGTGATATGCCTAAAACAAGTCACAAGAAATTCAGGATGTGTTCCAAATTGGTAGACTGATTTTACTAATGTTCCTGTTAAAATTAACCACCAATTTTGAGCATAGAGCTCCAGTATAGCAAGGTCATACAGCTGTTACTCCAGACTGAAAACACATATAGTAATATCTAGTGTTGGTTGAGAACAGAGCACCCGAGCACAATGGAAGTCAGTGGGAGAACCCAAGCATTAAACCAGGCACCACCTGCTCTGAAGAGGGGAGGGTGTCTGGTTCATAGGAAAAGGTCAGAAATTGATGGAAACACCACTGAAATGGTTCAAGAACAGAATGGGGAGGATGTCTGGATGCATCTTGGGCTCCCATACTGCTGCTGGGAATGATGTTGTCCGAGTAGTACGCCACTTTTAAAGACTGACAATAATACACACACAACCGAAGATAAAATCGCTGTTACAGGAAAAATTGTTAGGAAACATTCTTTCCTTTATATTTACTTGTATATAAAGTGCAAGTGCTGCCAAAAAAGTACAAGTAAGTACAAGTAAGAGGCATTCCGATACAACCTGTATATCACATAAAGGAGGGCCTCATTCACATTGTGGTACAATTGTTCAGGTAGTGGGACTCCTACACTCATAAAGTCTATGCACTAAGTGAAAGGGCTGCCAAAATTACAAGGAGTCGGCACTCCAATAGACCCTTTATTACACATAAAGCATCATACACACCCTTAAAATTATAATTGATGGCCTGCTGATGACCCTCTAAAACATTAGGGGCTAAGGTCTGCTGCTGATCTGACCATCTAAATCATTAGGGGCGAGGGCCTACTGCCAAGCTAACCATCTAAAACATTATGGATGAAGGCCTGCTGAAGAGCTGGCCATCTAAAAAATTAGGGGTAAGGATCTGCTGCAGTGCTGACCCTCTAAAACATTAGTGGCGAGTGCCTTCTGCTGATCGGATCATCTAAAACATTAGGGACAAGGACCTGCTGCTGATCTGACCATCTAAAACATTAGGGGCGATGGCCTGCTGCTGATCTGACCCTCTAAAACATTACATAGTAACATACTAACATAGTAACATAGTATATAAGACCGAAAAAAGACATTTGTCCATCCAGTTCGGCCTTGTTTCCTACAAGTTGATCTAGAGGAAGGCAAAAATCCCCTGTGAGGCAGAAGACAATTTTCCCCACTTAAGGTGGGAAAAATTCCTTCCCGACTCCAATGAGGCAATCAGAATAACTCCCTGGATCAACAACCCCTATCCAATAGCTATAACCTGTACTATTATTACACTCCAGATATACATCCAGTCCCCTCTTGAATTCCTTTATTGTACTCACCATCACTACCTCCTCAGGCAAAGAGTTCCACAGTCTCACTGCTCTTACCGTGAAGAATCCTTTTCTATTTTTGTGTACAAACCTTCTTTCCTCCAGACGCAGAGAATGTCCCCTCGTCACAGTCACAGTCCTGGGTATAAATAGATGATGGTAGAGATTTCTTTACTGACTCCTGATATATTTATACATAGGTATTAGATCTCCCCTCAGTTGTCTTTTTTCTAAAGTGAATAACCCTTAATTTTGATAACCTTTCAATAACCTTTCAGGGTACTGTAGTTGCCCCATTCCAGTTATTACGTTAGTTGCGCTCCTCTGAACCCTCTCCAGCTCTGCTATGTCTGCCTTGTTCATAGGAGCTCAGAGCTGTACACAGTGCTCCGTGTGTGGTCTGACTAGTGATTTGTAAAGTGGTAGGAGTATGTTCTCATCATGGGCATCTATGCCCCTTTTGATGCAACCCATTATCTTATTGGCCTGGCAGTAGATGCCTGACGCTGGTTTTTACAGCTTAGTTTGCTGTTTATTAAAATTCCTAGATCCTTTTCCATGTCAGTGTTACCGAGTGTTTTACCATTTAGTATGTAAGGGTGACTTGCATTATTCCTTCCCATGTGCATAATTTTACATTTTTCAGTGTTAAAACTCATCTGCCATTTCTCTGCCCAATCCTCCAATCTATCCAGATCCCTCTGTAGCAGAAAACTGTCCTCTTCAATGTTAATTACTTTACACAGTTTAGTGTCATCTGCAAAAATTGATATTTTACTATGCAAGCCTTCTACAAGATCATTAATAAATATATTGAAGAGAATAGGGCCCAATACTGACCCCAGCGGTACGCCACTAGTGACAGTGATCCAATCTGAGTGTGTACCGTTAATAACCACCTTCTGTTTTCTGTCACTCAGCCAGTTACTTACCCACTTACAGACATTTTTTCCCAGTCCGAGCATCCTCATTTTATATACTAACCTTTTATGAGGTACAGTGTCAAATGCTTTGGAGAAGTCCAGAGAAGTCCAGATATACGACATCCATTGAATCGCCACTGTCAAGTCTAGAACTTACCTCTTACCTAAACCTGATTAAATTTGTTTGACATGACCAATCCCTCATGAAGCCATGCTGATATGGCGTCATTTGCTTATTTTCATTGAGATACTCCAAGATAGCATCTCTTAGAAACCTTTCAAACAGTTTACCAACAACAGATGTTAAACTTGCTGGCCTATAATTTCCAGGCCACAATGCTTTTAAAAATCTCCCATTTTGTGGTTGTATTTTTATTTTTGAGGACTTTGTCCCAGTTACTTAGGCCTATGGCCTCGCTTAATTGGCTAAATTTTGCTTTTTTGAAGTTTGGTATTTTTGTTCCTCCCTTTAGAAACTCTCGTTTGAAGGATAATTGGAAGGTTATTACTTTATGGTCACTATTTCCTAGGTGTCCCCTAACCTGTACATCTGTTGTTCTGTCAGGTCTATTGGTTAATACTAAGTCCAGTATGACTGTCCCTCTAGTTGTGTCCTGAACCAGTTGGGAAAGGTAATTCTCTTTGGATATTGCCAAGAACCGGTTTCCTTTATGGGATGTACAGCTTTCAGTTTCCCAGTCTATATCTGGGTAGTTAAAGTCCCTAGTAATAACGACTTCATTATCATTTGCTGCGAGTTCCTGCTGCTGATCTGACCATCTAAAACATAAAGGCTGAGGGGCTGTTGCTGAGCTGACTATCTAAAACATTATAGATGAGGGCCTGCTGTCGAGCTGACCATCTAAAACATTATGGGTCAGTGCCTGCTGCTGATCTGACCATCTAAAACATTAAGGGTGACAGCCTGCTGCTGAGCTGACCATCTAAAACATTATGGACGAGGGCCTGCTGCAGAGCTGACCATCTAAAAAATTAGGGGTGAGAGTCTGCTGCTGAGCTGACCCTCTAAAACATTAGGAGTGAAAGCCTGCTGCCGAGCTGACCGTCTAAAACATCAGTGGTGAGGGCCTGCTGCTGAGCTGACCATCTTAATCATTATGGGCGAGGTCCTGCTGCAGAGCTGACCATCTAAAACATTAGGGGTGATTGTCTGCTGCTGAGCTGACCCTCTTAAACATTAGGGGCAAGTGCCTTCTGCTGATCTGACCATTTAAAACATTAGGGGCAAGGGCCTTCTGGTGACCCTCTAAAAAATTATGAACAAGGGCCTGCTAGTGACCCTCTAAAACATTATGGATGAGGTCCTGCTGGTGACCCTCAAAAACATTATGGGTGAGGGCCTGCTGGTGTCTCTCTAAAACATTATGGGTGAGGGCCCGCTGCTGAGCTGACCCTCTAAAACATTAGGAGCGATGGCAGCCTAATAAGCATGTTGATATGATGGAGAAGGAGGGCCCACCAGTAAAATTTATATTGGGGGCCCACCATATGGATACATTCAAATACCTGCTAAAACAGCTGTAGCAAGACGCTACAAGATAATTGATTATGGGGGTCCCTGCAGTGACTTTGAGAAGGCAGGTCCCTGGAATAACAGGACACTGGCTGGCCTTTGTCTGTACCTATGTATTCCACTACTGCCCTCTGCTGCCCACAAAACCTGGCCAACATGTGGAACGTCGAGTTCCAGCATGTGCTCATGCCACACAACAGTCGGTGAGCTGGCAATTGCAAGCGCTGCTGCAGAATTGCCAGACCGGCAGAAGCTGTCGATGATCTGCGGAAATGGGCACACACGCAGCACACCTACACCAATAGATCAGTTTAAGCACGGCCTGTTGCCGCTTCCCCACTGCAATGCTACACTGCTTCCAGCTACTGACTGATGGCTGACTGGTGCTTCAAGAAGATAATTCAGAGGTGGAAGTTGAGGAGGAGGCAAAGGAGGAGAAACACTGATGGAAGTAGGGCCCACAATCCTTGGCGTTGGTAGCACCTGTGCCATCTCAGGGTACCATTCGCTCCCGGCCTCCACAACTTTCACCCAGTGTGCCGTCAGCAAACTGTAGTGTCCCTGGCCAAAAGCACTTGTCCACGTGTCAGTCTTTAAGTGGACCTTCCAAATAACTGCATTGGTCAGGGCACGAGTGATGTTACGGGACACATGGGGGTGTAAGGCTGGGACTGCACACCGTGAAAAATATTGGCGGCTGGGAACAGAGTAACACGGGGCAGCTGCTGTCATCAGGTTGCGGAAAGCCTCAGTGTCCACAAGCCTAAATGGCTACATTTCCAGGGCCAACAATTTTGAAAAGTGCGCATTTAATGCTATGGCCTGTGGGTGGCTGGGTATTTGGGCTTTTGTTCAAAGGCCTGGGGTATAGACATCTGTACGCTGCTCTGGGACACAGAAGTTGATGTGCTAGCTGATGGTGCTTGCGAAGTTCCATGTGCATAGGGGAGGCATCCGGGCCTGCGTCTTGGACACTGGATTAACCAGCACGTAACACAGGGGAAGAGGAGGCAGTGGTGTGACCCGCAGACACTGATTGTGGACCCAGGCGTTCGGCTCACCTATTTGGGTGCTGTGATGCTATGTGGAGAATCATGCTGGTGGTGGTGAGGTTGCTAGTGTTCATGCCCCTGCTCATTTTGGTACGGCACAGGTTGCAAATGACAATTCTTTTATCGTCCACACTTTCCTCAAAAAAGCACCAAACTGCGGAACACCTCCCCTTTGGCAAGGGAGAATTCCACAAGGGGGTGCTCTGGGGAACAGTTGCGGGCCTGTTTGGTGTGGCCCGCCTTCTCCCTTTTGTTACCCCGCAGCCTCTTCCAGCCTCTTGCGGTGCTGCGTATTCCCCCCACCCCCCCACCCCCTCTTTACTGCTGTCCTTGCTCGGCTTGCCACCTTCCCAGGTTGGGTCAATGACTTCGTCGTCCACCTCCTCCTCTTCCACTTCCTCACTCTGGTCATCCTCCTGACTTGCTGACCTAACAATAACCTGACTTATTGACAACTGTGTTTCATCCTCATCATCAACCTCTTGAGACACTAATTGCGGTTGACTTATTGGCAACTATATCTCATCACCATCATCCACCTTATGAAACACTAATTGCCGTTCCCCACATGGCAGCAGAGGGACCTTTTCTGAATAGCCCCACAGAGCTTTGCCCAATCGGCCTTAGAGCCTTGACTAGACCGTCGCTGGTCATACAAACAGTGCGGCACATCCATCCCTGCAGCATTCCCTAGTTCCTCATTACTCTCCACTCTGATGAGCTCTGACTTAGTCCAGACGTCCTAATTGCAGACAGCCTAGGTCATTAATATGCAAAATACTCGTGGATATAGTAGATGAAGCAGGGATAATAGTCCCATATAGATATAAAGATATTAACTATAATATACCACGAGAATATTGATAATGTGTAAATACACTATGTTGTAATACAGCCCTGACGCGTTTCCCCCAACAAACTGGGTTCATCAGGGGGCAATGACAAAAATACATAAACCTGTGCAACACATCAACGGGTCTGCTGGTGGGGGTACAGAAGCCGCTGGAGAGTAATGAGGGACTAGGGAATGCTGTAGGGGAAGACAGGTTAGGTACGAGGACGGGGGGTCCCCACCATTAGGGGGTTCCCTCGGGCTGAGCTTAGATAGGGTGTTCAATAGAGGGACAGCTAACTGGCATAGGGGATCCACCCTATCCCTACACCCCTCAGAACACCCAGTCTATTCTCCTGGCCAGGGAGTGGGGAATTTGTTCTTAGGGGTAATAAGGTTTTAATTAACATTAATAAAGTGTATATTTTAGGAGTTGTTTTCATTGATCCTTTTCCAATATATGGTATAACTAGAAAGTATACCCACAATTATCTGTGTGCATCTCACATTTTTCTTTGTATAAAGTTTTGTAATACACTCAGTGAAAAAAATAAAATAAAATAACACACCCAGATGTCAGATTGGTGTAAAACTGGGAATGCAGTTATATCTTGTGCAGATATGTACAATGATTACAGTTGTAGTCTCATTAGACACTGTTTCTTAACACAAGAGGAGGCAAAAGTTCTTCCCCACCTACAAAAAGGCTCTAAAAGGTTATTTTTGAGTAGTGTTCCTCTTGCTGACAGAGCGTTTACTGCTAGACATGCCTTTATGACACACTCAAAGACATTTTGCGCAGTTGACAGACTTTTAGAGGGAGAGCATCATTGGACTGAGAAAAGTAAGATGGTCATTTTGGTCACCATCTAGTCCATTCTGACCTAGCTGTTTGGTATTTGGAGCAATGGTTATGTAAGAGCACACACCACCCAGAAAGATCACTACAGAAATAGATAGCAGTATTTTATCCATTGACCAGCACGAGCAGCTCCCACAGTTTCATTGTTCACTATGTAGACACTAGTAGCACCGACATTACATACCCCTGTCTCTACCAGGACCATTTCCAGACACTTCCATTTTGGCATTCCATAATGGTTTAGTTTGAGTAGAGGCCTCGAGGTAAGTGGGGCAGTATGCCATTGTAGAGCGACATACTGCCCCAACTGCTGGTTTGATGATCTGGGAGCCTTTTGAGTACGACAGTCGGTGATCTCTGGATTTGAAGTGATATGAAGGACATCGATAACAGTGAAATGTGCAGGACATCCTATGGCCTCATGTGTTGCCTCTCATAGCAGGCATCCAACTGGTATTTTTCAGCAGGAAAATGCTCGCGCACACACACATAGAGCAATGGTTTGACAGGAATGTCTCTGCCAGATTGAAACACTTCCTTGGCTTTGCAGTCACCAGATTAACCAAAATTAAGGATTTATGTGACCAGCTGGGATGCCAGCTTCTGCAACCTAGAAGCATACAGGATCTACAGGCTCAGCTGTAACATATATGGGCAAATGTGCCACAGGATATCATACTGAACCCGTATACCTTCATGCCCAACCGGATTCCATCTTATATACAGGCTAGAAGTGATCCAAAAGGGTCCTAGAACTTCCTCTAAATTGTACTGTTTTCCTCAATAAAGTCATCCTTTCTCTCTAATATAGAACAACTGCTTCTTGGCGCATTTTCAGTTTTTTTTTTTTCATTGAGTCTATTACATGAAGGGAAGCAGGAGATTTAGAACTATATGAAGAAAATGTATCAATGTATTTATTCCAGCTGTATGGAATAAATATATTGAGACATCTGGTGTTCAGAATAAGTGCCATATTTGTAAAGGACACATTTCACTGTTTTTGACATAGAATTTGGGTAAAGTAAGCAAAAGCATGATTTTTTTATTAAGTGATTCCTCTATTAATAAAAAGGAAGAGTAAAATTTCATTAGGGTCCCTAAGTTTTGCTAAGGGACCCTATGCTATTTGTGTCTACTATGGCACAGGAATAACACCAAAATACTTTACAGGGAATGCTCATTAAGCTCTGAACCCACAGCTCCACAGAAGACATAACTAAAATAAGCACTTGAATAAAATACCCAACAACATGTTCCTACATAAACTTCTGCAAGTACTTGGATACAAATGAAAAACATTTTTGATATGACAAATGTGCATATCCTCTTTTCTTAACATTTTTATTAATTTTCATTGTTTTATATTTTTCTAAGGATTTAATTTACGAGGTGAATGTATTGATTACCGGTGGGTTACAATGTTTTGCAATTCCATATGATCAATATTACATAAAACATCTTATGCTTGTTGATTATAGTCTAACTTAGAACATTTATTGTATTAATTATGCTTCTCTATTTCCAGTAATAATTCACTTTCATAAACCAACATGCAGAATTGCAGATATTATAATTTAGAGCTTAGAATGTATTGTTTTATTACATGTAGTTGGACTATGATGAAGTTTCCTTACAATTTCAGCTTTATTTAATACTTTGTCTTGCCCATGTGGGAAAAATTCTAGCTGCTCATGCTTTTGGATAATGTATCTACAAAACACATGTAGTCTTTGCAGTTCAATATAATTCCAACAGTAAAATTTGTCAGAAATATCAGTGTGTGGGGAGGAAAAAGGCGATAGAAGTTTCAAAATCCTGAAATACTGAAAAATTGGGGAAAAACAAATTTAAACAGAACAGCAATAATCACTGATATTCCCGTTCGTTTGAATCAATTCCGAGAGACACAAATTTTCCCAAAATGGACTGAAATTTCCCCAAAAGATATTCTAAAATGTTATAAACAGAAGGGCCCCATTGCGAAATTGGTACCAGAATACTGTATAATGTCAAATTAACAGTATCCGTGTCGAAAACAGTATAGAAGTAATTAACCCATAATATACAAGGGCCTGGATTGATCGACACTCTCTATTTAGAAAATCCATTTTCCTATTGAATGCTATAAAATGTGTCTTTTCATGGCTCAGAGTAAACTCTCTTGGTTAGATATGGAGAAAATATCTTCTTGGTTTGAAAGTGCTCTACAATGTCAGTATCCCAGTTGGATTAACAAACTCCACGGCTGTAAGAACTTGCTAAATCTAAGCTTTCAATTGAACCCTAATATGCCACAGAAGACCAGCTTCTGAGAACAAGATCTAAGAAATGTCAATCCATGCAACAAAGCTGTGTATCTCACAAGGGCAACTCCTGGAAATGCTTGGTTCAAGATAAGTAAGAAATAAAACCTGAAAGATTTTCAAGAAAATAATATCCAGGATGCAACACATTTGCCAGCTGTATTCATTAGAGGTTTGTAAAACATGAAACCAGAGACACAACGGAATATTGAAACCTAGCTTGTAATTTTAGCTTTGCAAACTATTTATTTCAGGTAGGTTACCTGGTAAAATCTTTCAGTCATTGTACCTTTTATTTTTACCAATGTGGAATAATAATAAATAAAAATACTTAAAATACTAGTAGAATATTTTATTGTTAATCCAAATAAAGTCAGATGCAAAGATAATAAATATAATTATTAGCGTTAGCATTATTAAGCTATTACTGTATGAATTTGTTGAGAATTAGAAGACCACAGGTTCCTGTGTAAATGTATTTTCAGTGTTGTCTTTTTTGGTCACCATCACTTTTATTTTCTAGTTATGTACTAGATTTTTGGATTTAAATGCTCCTTTAACATGCACTTTGTGCTAATCGTATTGTAGTGGTTAGTATGTTATGTGGGTTTACATACAAGGAGTAGCCTTTACTTGTTTGGATACTGTGCAATACAACTGCTCAGGGGATGACAATGTGAACAGTGTGTGGTATACTAATCTTATAGCAGGTGCACATCCTATTTTACCAGTGGTGGACTCCATCTATAAATTATTGGAATGCAAAGAGTTAAAAAAAAATTAGAATATGTGATGAACTGAGCCTCGCAGCCCAGCCGGACATCACGTACATCAGGATTACTCAGCACGATTTTGTCACTAGTAACCAACACATGACGCTAACCCTCCCTGGGAGTACGTAAGGTCAGCTTAGCACAGTTTTACACCGACACCCCTTGTCAACACGGGCACGGGAAGGCACAAGGAGTGAGAGAGGGTGGCCCACTCAACCTCCGGTGTGGCACAACACTCGCTCAGAACCCTGACAATCTGGAAAACAGAGCCCTGCCAGCCCAGTAGACTGCCACAGTTCCTCATTAGATACAAGCCCAGTCTGTTAACAGAATTATATCGGGCCAGAAACCAACTCAGGTAGCATTTAGTGTAATACTGAGACGCGGACGCGTGGATTTGTGTATCGAGATAAACTACAGAGCAAGATTAAATTATATATTTAATTGCCATAAGGGTGCATTAGACACACACTCTATACACACAGATTGTATACAATGGTCCGATAGGTAAAGAGGATGGTACAATCAAATTTAACAGATAAAAATCAGTTACCGGATATGTATGTGTTCTTTAAATCTGTAATCTTGTATGGTGGATGCTACAGTCACACGAAAGGAGGTGACGTAAGCAGGATTTACAGGTCCCTCCAAACACGATACCCGGTGTGACCTCCCTTCAGAAAATACAATGGCCAGTACCTGGCACAGGTATTTTAACTCTTAGTCAATAATGTCCTTACATCCGCCTGGGAGGTTCCCACTCCCCCTCCCTTTGGTCATGAAGGCAAAAAATCCACAAACACATGATGGATCATAGCTCCTCACCAGAAGATCATAGGGAAATGGTTCTGACACCAATAGATCCACCTGGACTGATGGTGCATTTGGTGACCAAGCATAGTGCTGCTATTTGGTTCCTACTAAGAGTTCTCCATATCTCCCCTTTCCTGTTTCCAATAAACGTTTATCTCAGTCCCAGGGTCTCAAAGATGTAAACGGCGTATTTCTAAAATGTACAGTTAGTTAATAATGTATTATGAACTCCCGGTTCCATGATGTCTGGCAGTTCTCTTATTCTAGAAGAGCAGCTCAGCCCCCCAGCAGGCAGTCGTCCTGTCAATGGGGCTTGCTTCCAGCTTGGCCAATGGGAGCGTGAAATGTAAACACTTGATCTGCTTTGTGGCAGGGCCACCTGTGGAGCGAGTTTCCGCTGCCCAACCACCCCTCACCATAAGCAAATGTGCAGGCATTAAATCATAACTTCACATTTTCCTCATAGGTAGACATTCTCTTGATGGTGACACGTAAATCAAGGTTCTCACTGTGCCACCACTCTGGGCTGTATTCTAACTAGTCGTGTTTCTTGTTTTGATTTTGTGATTTCTGATGACATTGTTAATTTATGGTTTACATGTCAGTAGTGTTTGTGACTTTACATACAGGTCATATAACACTGTTGTAAGTTGTGGTTATTTAGTGATTATAATTTTTAATGCAACAGTCTATATGGCATATTGTCTGTCCTGTCAGGATTTATTTTTTAACCTTTGTAATACATTTTTAGTGCTTAATTAGTAAAGATATATATATATATATATATATATATATATATATATATATATTGGTGATGTGTACAGTATAAGTGCTGGGAGGCTTGTATATCTCACCCAGATACCTCAGCTGGGTGAGATAACTGAAATCCAGAAAGCTGCAGTTGCTTCAGCAAAGTGTAGTTTGCTGAGACAGTTTTGTCTAGATGTTGTTTTGGGCTGGATTTCATGTAGACTGGGGGATAGGTTTGGTAGTGGGATCTGCCAGTCCACACCCTTCCACTACATGCATTGTCTTTTGCCAGAGGTGATCGCAGGTGAAACCTGCTGCTGTAATCAAGGAGGGGTAAAACAACCCTCTGTGTGTGACTTGGAGGGAAAATGGCTGAGAAAGAGGGGAGCCTGAGAGGCTCTTTGTGGTCTCCGCTAGGAGGGCTGAGGGGCCTTGTTGTTTTGTAAAGCCTGAAGTTTGGGTGGCCCAGTGATGCCTAAAGAAAGAGGGTCGCACAGTCAGAGTCGGGAGGACTTCTGGACCATCTCTCCCCTCAAGGTTGCTGGTGTTGTCACAGCCATTGAAGATGCTGGACTGTATATGACGGAAGAAGCCGGACCTAATCCCGTGTGTGAATGGCGCTCTATAGGTGAGGTAGAGACAACATGTGTATTAGGTAGAGCCCAGACGGGCAGGTGTTTATTTTCAATGTTTATGTGTGAGATGGTGCTAAAGTGTCAAAATAAAGCACCTTTTGGACTTGAACCCCATTGTCAGAGGAGAAGTCTGTGATTGCGACCCCCTGAGGGAGAGTGATCCCTTACAATATGTGTGTGTATATATATATATATATATATATATATATATATATATAGTAAAGAAATAATGCTGGCAGCACTACTAAGAACGGGCGGGTGCTAAGCCTCAGGACTAGCGTAAGTCCCAAATATACAAAAGAGGAAAAGAGGCAGCACTTCCAAAAAATAAAACTGAAGATTTATTCAAACATGTGCAACCGCGACGTTTCGGCTCGTGAGAAAGGCTCGTGACACGAGCCGAAATGTCGCGGTTGCACATGTTTGAATAAATCTTCAGTTTTATTTTTTGGAAGTGCTGCCTCTTTTCCTCTTTTATATAATATATATATATATATATATATATATATATTACATATGGCTAAGTGGGGTCTTCGTTTTTATTTTTTGGGAAATGTAATAATGGTACCACACTGATTTTTTAAAGTGTTTATGGCAAGCCCATTGGTTATTGGTTTAGCACTTTCAGCATTGGATACAATTGTCCAGTTTATAATTTACAAAATAATTGGAGTTTTTAAAAATTACTGCAATCGTGTATTTTGTGCCCAGAAATGTTTTCACAATTCTGCTGGTTGTTATTGGAAACGGTCCAGAAGCTTAGCGTCATATGCGTTTCTAACCTTACAGCTGAATTTCTATATTATTCCCAGAGTTCAAATCCCTAGAGTTTTATGTAGATATAAACGGTTATAGGGAAATAGAGAGTTCAGCTATGAAGCCTTCAGAATTGTGAATGCACACATGAAATGCATAAATGGTGTTATACCACAGGTGAAATGATTGGTTGTCTGAGTTTTTTTTCCCTGTGATGAGAGCAGATTGCCTGAAGATAGAAAAGAGTCTTTTTAAAATGAGTTTGTCTTCATGAGAGGTCTTTTATCTGGCCATTGGCATAAGCTGGCTATTGACCAGACAATCCCCTGGCACCACTTACCTCTGGAAGAGCAAAGGATTTGGCTGGTTAATAAGTCAACAAGTTGTACCACTGTCTCCATGTTTGTCCCTAATTGGGATGGCCCAATGGCATGGGATTAAAATCCACAAGAATTTATGTCTACAGCCACTTTTCTGTAGCACAATGGTAGGTAAAATGTATTCATGTAGTGATCTGTTCAATAGTTAAAGGTGTTGTCTATCTTCACCAAATGACATTTATCATGTTGAGAAAGTGAATACAAGGCACTTACTAATGTATTATGATTGTTCATAGTGCCTCCTTTGCTGGGATTCATTTTTCCATCACATTATACACTAATCATTTCCCGAGGTTACGGCCACCATGCAATACAACAGCGATGGTCATGCTTCCACACTATAAGAAAAGGTGCTGGCCTCTCTGGTGGCTGGGACCGAGGGAGTGCACATAGGCTGGCAGATTTTGCTATAGTGTGCAAGCACGACCACCGCTGCTGGATTGCAGGGTGGTCATAACTATGGAAATGAGTAGTTGATAATATGATGAAAAAATTAATCCCAGCAAAGGAGGCAATATGGACAATCACAATACATTAGCAAGTGCCTTGTATTAACTTTCTCTACATGATAAATGCTATTTGCTGAAGTGAGAGGACCCCTTTAAATAGGTACTGTACTTTCAATGAACTTTGTATAAATGAATAGTACGTACAAGTGAATATAAGAAACCATGCCTCTTGTTTTCAGCAACTTCTTTTCCTCACTGCCTGTTAAACTATTCACCCTCAATTCACTGCTAAATTACTTCTTGAGATGACAACACAGACTATAAGCTCATTGTGGGGCTGATTTACATGGTACCCATAGAAGCTTAAGCAAAGGCAGAGGAAGATAAGGAGTGGGCTGCTGGAGAGTAATAGAGGTGCAAACATGCAGAAATTCTTCTGAAGCCTCTAGTAAGTTTTCCATCTCCCCCAGTTCTGGATTCCCAACTACACTGCTTAGTACTGTTGTATGATGTTTTCTACACTGCTGCTGATGAGGATTCTGACGATGTGCTATAGAGAGGCAAAAGAAGATGATCTACTGTTCTCCTGTGTGTTGTGTATGGGTGACATCATAGCAGCTAGCAGATAGTAGCTACTGAGTGAAATCTATTTGTATAGCACCTCCTACTATTTGCTCCTTTTCATATTTTTCTGCCCTGCTTACTGAAACAGAAGCACACGCTGAGTTCCATCTGACAACTGCAAACAGCTACAGCAGAAAGCACCCCCCCCCCCGAGAAAGGACACACCTCCTAAGCTGACAGCGTGGAAAAAAAATTGCAGAACTATTGGAGCAATGAATGTGGAGATCTCTGGATCCATCTGAGATAGAGGACTGGTTCCAGCTTTGCTAGAAAGTGGTTGTCATGTGATTTTAGTGATTATGTGTGATTTTCATTTTACTCTTGGGATAACCTCTTTGACAAATGTTCAATCTGTCTCATTCAGAATAGATTTTTTTTTTATTCTTACATGCATGACACAATACCACACTGGTAGAGTATGACACTTGTTACGTGTATAAAGATAGACATTCTAGGTAATTTTCTCACATATAAGGGTTCTGATGAGTGGAATCAAGAATTTCCTTCATCAGGGTAAAGATTCAGTTCTTGCTTGAGCAAAATATATATACTGGCAGGTGGGAATGACCCAATGCCAGTCCTCTGCATTACTGGTCCTCAAAACAAGCTTTGCTGCTAAGAAGGCAGCTACCCAAGCTCTCCTCCTAGTCTTCTTGACAAGATTAATATTGAGTCATCAAAGCAATTTCCTAGCGAACTGGGATTATTTTTGCTAATAGCAAGAGTTCTGGATTGTCAGATTCTAGATTAATGGAACTTCACAGTATTTTTAGAAAATGCTTACCGTGTTCATAACATATAAAAAGAGCCTACATTGGTGTTCAATTAGAAATGAGCAATGGCTACGTTGATTTCTACAGTAACTCTCTAAACGGTACATTTTCCATAACAGCTGGAAACCTGTAGAATTAAATTTCCACTAGGGTATGAAAAAACCTGATTTGTTCTGTTCTCACAGGTACATTTTAATCTCAATGAATAGTGAAACCGTGTCTCCTGAATGACAAGAAGATCATTATGAGCTTCCTCCTTTAGTAAGTCCAGATTCACAGTCCCCATTGCACCCAAAGGCAGCGATGATTAAATGAAATCCTCTGAAAGCTATTATATGGCCCAAGTGGCTACAACAGATCATTAAACTCAATACATTCCCATATTTCCCCTGTTGATGGAAAGGAAAATGTTATATTTGTAATTAAAGCAGATAAATGAAAGCTATGCCATAAAATGCAACAAATTCATGCATATATTCCATCAGCCACCCCATGCCCTGCAGAGCCATCTAGATATCACACAGAATTCATTGATCATGGTGTCGTCTCTAATTATCTATTGATTTATTTAGATCACATTTATGGCCAGTGATGTTCTGGCATCCTATAACATGGTAAATTGAACCTGTCCACAGCATTGCCCTGCAGTTAAACACTATAATAAATCCTACAATATTGTTATTTTCCAAAATCATTATTTTATTATAATTATTTTTTTTATTTTTGGAAGGGGCAAAAAGCTTTTCACTGTTTTTTGTAATTTCTTGTTATATGCAATTTTAACTTTTTTTATTCTTTTGGATTGAATATTTACTTTGGAGTCATTTCATATAACCTACTATACAACTACATAACTATTCAAACCTCAGTCCTCCCAAATAGCGTCATTGTTGGAACCCTTTTTTGGCCCCTATACCTACCCATACAGCATCTAAAAGAATTTCAAATCCCTACCTCTGCTTCTTAAATCCATAGGCAGATATAGTGCAGACCATTGGCAACCTACAGACTGGGGAGCAAGCGGGGGCAGACTTTCCTGCAGCCTTAAAGGGGTTGTCTCCTGTTTAATAATCTAGTCTGTGCTGCCCAATGACAAGCTAGACTTTTTTAACTTGTGCCGAAAAGCTCTTGAATAAAGTAAGCAAAGGGAGTCTCAATAAGTAATGCCCTAAAATTGGGTGCAGAAGATGACAGGAGATAGAGGGGTAAATGTACAATATATCAGAAAGTAACCCTATTTTAGTTTCTCAGAGTTACTAGTTATTTAAATAAAGTCTTCACAACTCCATAGGAATATTGTTATATTAAAAAAATACTAAAAAAAAAAACATTTTGAAACCAGCATGTTGTCTTACAGCTGTAATATTTGGCAAGTACTCACAGAACAGGGATAATGCACACAGTAATGTCACAATACAAAGATAACACACAGTGATATCATAGTACAAGGATAATATGCACAAA
>JAKVIS010000390.1:0-77244 GCA_033119425.1 Bufotes viridis
AATCTTCCATCACTAAGTCAGGCGGTAGAAAGAAGAAGCTATCAGAGCTGATCGGATTATGCAGAAACGTCTCTGACACAGGGATACCAGGATATGTTGCCTCATGGGAAAAAGAACTAGGGGTTACACTAACAGATATGGAAAAAAGCTCACATACTTCAGCACTTTCATGGCCACTCTAGATCGTCCAGGCTACAGGAGTCACACTATAAACTACTCACCAGGTGGTACAGGGCGCCTGAATTCCTATACTACGCATGGACTTACATCCACAAATCTATGTTGGCGATGTAAAACTCAGATTGGGACCCATACGCATCTTTGGTGGACATGCCCTGTGCTCTACAGACTACTGGGTAGAGGTATAAAAAGTGATAACTGATATTAAGGGCAGTAAACTGTCTCTAACACCCTCAATAGTACTCTTAGGCTGCACATCGGAGTCCTATAAACCTTCCCCCTCAAACTTGGTAACCCATCTTCTGTCAGCGGCAAAATCCCTCATCCCACTGAAATGGCTAGAAGACTCACCGCCCACGATTTGTCAATGGAAGGAGAAAATAAGCCAAATTTGCAGCTTTGAAGAGATGTGTAGCAGATCTTCTAGGTCTCATGATAAATTTCTGAAAATCTGGTCACCATGGCTGACCTCCCATCATAACCCTATTAAGCGGCCATAGTACTGGCCTACCAGAAGTGACTTGCTGTGACCTGATCACTCCCAACCCCCCCCCCCCCAGCCTATACCAGCCCATATGCCTACCCATTTTCCCTTCTTCTTATACTCTTTCCTTCTCTGCTCTTCTACCTTTCTTCTTCAAGCTACTCTTCTCTTCTTCTTCCTTTTTTCTTTTCTTTTCTCTTCCATTTCTAGTTTACTCTGGTTCAGCATTTTTATGCACTAGTTAACTGTCCATACCAGTGAATGTTTGTCTTTACGCTCACCCAAGGGGCGTTTTATTGTTCTTTCATACTGGTAATGATGCTGTATAATGTTTTTGTTCCTCCAATATGTATTGGAATCCTTACTGATGGTTTCTTCGGATACCAAATACATCTCAATTATTGTATTGCAAACTTTCAATAAAAACAAAGTTGATAAAAAAAAAAGAATAGGCATCTCTATAATGACATAGACATATTAGGTATCACTGCGTCTGTAACGACCTGCTCTATACAAATATCACATGACCTATCCCATCAGGTGAATGCCATAAAAAAGCCAAAACAGCCATTGTTTGGTCCCCTTGCCCCAAAACAGTGTAATATTGATCGATCAAAAAGTCATATGCACCCAAAAAATGCAACAATAAATATGTCAACTGCAAAAAAGAAGCCCCTACATAAGAAAAATAAAAAATATATGGCTTTCAGAAATAGAAACACGATATAAAAAAAAAATGCTTTATCATGTAAAAAAAATAAATAGACATATTGACACAGTGTACTTCACTGTGACACAGGTTACCGTGTTGCTCACTTTAGTAGCTCTTGGGCGTAATGACTGCGGTGGATGCCGTGTAGGCTGATTACCTGATGAATGAATGAAACGCTCAGTCATCGGGTACCGTAATTCGATCGTTTGTGCGCACATAAAAATGATCATTTACTGGAAGTATATTGTGCTGTGTAATCACGATCTGCTGCCAGCAAACAACTAGTCAGTATGGGGAAGAACATTGCCAGTAGTGATCACTGCTCCCCATAAAATGGAGATCACTGCATGTAAATACAGCGTTCTCCTCCGTTAAAGAGCAGGAAATTGTCGGAAAGGAACGCTTCCTTCCCAAAAATCTCCTGCTCTGTCGCCCTGTGTAAAGGGACCTTAACAGATTAGGTTATCAACTACAATGAGTTGCTTAATGAGAACAATCTGATATAGAGCAGTGCACAATACTGTTCTGTTTTGCACACTGTATTGTGTGCTAAACTGTAAATATTCATGTGCATGAGCCTGAAAAATGAACAAGTAATATTTCTTTTTAGTAGCTATAAGGTGGGCCCCTAGAATAATTTCAACTGGTGGGCCCTAGGCACCCCAGTCTGACACTGGCTGGCTCCAACACATTGAAAGTGGCACCACATTTCACAAGCTGAGCATTACACCATTTTATTTTTAGGGTTGTAAAGCTGACATGAGCAATAGGTGCTTAGTGTAATTTTTTGGGAATAAATTGGGGTGCGTAATTTTGCCAGCATTGAATGGGGAAACATCGACATTTTTTGTGTCTCAAGGCAGTAAACAATATGAGCTCGCATTTCACTTTGGTCAAAGACAACATCGCTCAACCTCATTCTATATGCCAAACAAACCGCATTTGCTATTGCAAATGGCCCACAGTCATTTGCGCCTTTTTGTTTTTGGAATGTCAAGCACTGAGTACTCACCTTAAAAAAAATAAAAATGTTTTTTTTCAAGTGTCTGTGACAGTTGTTTTTAGTGATTCATACACTGACATCAGCCGCAGATCCATGAGATACCAGCCAATGTGCTCTTGAATGATGAATTTCAATAATGTTTTCTTTTTGGTTAGCTTGGCCGACTTTATTATGTGCCAAGAGCAACGTGATAGACTGCGAACATGAAGAAATTGAACAGAAATTAGATATTGGCAAACATTAAATACTTTGTCATCAAGCCACTTGTTTCCTTCAATATCTAACTTAGGGCGGTTGTGCAGCCGTTCCGTGCATTGGGGACCGCAATTTGTAGTCCCCAATGCGGCGGCCGAGATGGATCAAGAAAAGGGGTCCACGATCCGTCCGCAGCGCAAAAAAATAGAACATGCGGTGTGGAGGCACGGCCAGAGACACCACGGAAGCACTCCATAGGGCTTCTATGGGGTTCCGATCCATGCTTTCGTTCTGCACCGCATCTACAGGTTTTCACCCATTCAAGTGAATGGGTCCGCATCCATGATGCGGGGTGCACATGGCCGGTGCCCAGTGTATTGCGGAACCGCCGTATGCGGGCCACAATACAGCCATGGCTGGGCAACTGCCGTGTGCATGAGCCCTTATCCTGGTAAGTTAATTTGATGCCATTTATTATTTTCCAGGTGTCATTGTAGGTATCTTGTCTGATACCACTGTCCAAAGTGCTATCCTGGTTTATGGATGTTCTTTCCTCTACAATATCCTGTACATCTTCCCTAAGCATATCAGCTTTGGTACCAACTCTTTGAGAAGATGGATGTTTTGGCCTGCCATATGCATGTTTTGGCAGTGGTTTGAAATTCACTAATGCATCCTTTTTTCTCTTTGGAGACTCTAAGGCCTCTTTCACACGAGCGTGATGGATTAGGTCCAGATGCGTTCAGGGTGCATTCAGTGAAACTTTCACCATTTTGCAAGCAAGTTCAGTCAGTTTTGTCTGCAATTGTGTTCAGTTTATTCCGTGTGAGTGCAATGCGTTTTGATGCATAAAGTGTATACCACTGAAGAAGAAACCCTGTAGGTTTCGAAATGTGTTTCGTGAACACTCTTGAATAAAAAAGAATACATAGCGATACCTATAAGGCGAGCCAGAGCCGAATCCAGAGAGCTGAAAATTGTAATCAAGTTACATAATATGTAGCTACAAGGTACGGTCAGCATCTCCATACCATAAATCCACATGCGCTAAGAAGCTAAGTGCCGGCACTAGTGCGGGCATAGATCGTGGACACAAGAGGCTACAAGACTATCAGCCACACTCACCAATACCACATATGTATTAAATGCCAACAGCCAACCTACACATTAGGAATCCAGTAAGCAGTTGATGAAAGTACTACACCCGACCTATGTGCAATACAATTGTGTCTTACACGGGACTAAACGTTAAGTGGCAACAATAATATTACATTATGACTAGGGTTGAGCGAACACCTGGATCCGAACTCGACCCGAACTTCATCCCGAACCCCATTGAAGTCAAGGGGACCCGAACTTTTGGGCACTAAAAAGGCTGTTAAATAGTCCAGGAAAGGGCTAGAGGGCTGCAAAAGGCAGCAAAATGTAGGTAAATGCCCTGCAAACAAATGTGGATAGGGAAATGAATTAAAAAAAATAAAATAAAAATTAACCAATATCAATTGGAGAGAGGTCCCATAGCAGAGAATCAGGCTTCAAGTCACCCACCACTGGAGAAGGCCACTTTCAATTATTTAGGCCCCAGCACCCAGACAGAGGAGAGAGGTCCCACAGCAAGGAATCATGCGTCATATCACCCACCACTGGAGAAGGCCACTTTCAGTTTTTTCGGCCCCAGCACCCAGACAGAGGAGAGAGGTCCCACAGCAAGGAATAAGGTGTCATATCACACACCACTGGAGAAGGCCACTTTCAGTTATTTAGGCCCCAGCACCCAGACAGAGGAGAGAGGTCCCACAGCAAGGAATAAGGCATCATATCATCCACCACTGGAGAAGGCCACTTCCAGATATTTAGCCCACGTCACCCAGACAGAGGAGAGAGGTTGCATGGCAGAGGTTCAGGCTTCATGTCACCCACCATTGTAACAGGCCACTTTCAGTTATTCAGGCCCCGGCGCCCAGATTGAGGAGAGGTTCATTCAACGGAGTACAAGAATACATGGTTGAGGGGGAGGCAGTTATAAATTTCTAATTTCTATTCTGCACAAGGGAGGGACAGGTCCTGTGGGATCCATGCCTGGTTCATTTTTATGAACATCAGCTTGTCCACGTTGGCTGTGGACAGGCGGCTGCGTTTGTCAGTAATGACACCCCTGCCGTGCTGAATACACGTTCAGACAAAACGCTGGCCGCCGGGCAGGCCAGCACGTCCAAGGCATAAAATTCTAACTCTGGCCACGTGGACAATTTGGAGACCCAGAAGTTGAATGGGGCCGAACCATCAGTCAGTACGTGGAGGGGTGTGCAGACATACTGTTCAACCATGTTAGTGAAATGCTGACCCTGCTAACACGTTTCGTATCAGGTGGTGGTCCAGTTAGCTGTGGCGTGGAGACAAAACTTTTCCACATTTCTGCCATGCTAACTCTGCCCTCATAAGAGCTGGCCGTGACACAGCTGCGTTGGCCACCTCTTGCTCCTCCTCTGCCTTTGCCTTGGGCTTCCACCTGTTCCCCTGTGACATTTGGGAATGTTATCAGGAGCGAGTCTACCAGCGTGCGCTTATACATGCTCATCTTCCTATCACGTTCCAGTGCAGGAAGTAAGGTGGGCACATTGTCTTTGTACCGGGGATCCAGCAGGGTGGCAACCCAGTAGTCCGCACACGTTAAAATGTGGGCAACTCTGCTGTCGTTGCGCAGGCACTGCAGCATGTAGTCCCTCATGTGTGCCAGGCTCCCCAGAGGTAAGGACAAGCTGTCCTCTGTGGGAGGCGTATCGTCCTCCGTATCCCCCTAGCCACGCACCAGTGATGGGCCTGAGCTGTGTCGGGTGCCACCCCGTTGTGAACCTGCTTTATCCTCATCCTCCTCCTCGTCCTCTAGTAGTGGGCCCTGGCTGGCCACATTTGTACCTGGCCTCTGCTGTTGCAAAAAACCTCCCTCTGAGCCACTTCTAACAGACTGGCCTGAAAGTTCTAAAAATGACCCCTCATCCTCCTCCTCCTCCTGGGCCACCTCCTCTTCGATCATTGCCCTAAGCGTTTTCTCAAGGAGACATAGAAGTGGTATTGTAAGGCCTCTTTCACACTTGCGTTCTGAGGATCCGGCAGGCACTTCCGTCCCGCCGGATCCGTCAGAACGCAAGTTGCCTGAAAGCATTAGAAGACTGATCAGGATCCTGATCAGTCTTCGAAATGTTTTGAGGTTATTATGGCAGCCAGGACGCTATTAAAGTCCTGGTTGCCATAGTAGTAGTGAGGAGCTACAGTCCGTGCGGCTCCTGGGGCACTCCAGAATGACGTCAGAGCGCCCCATGCGCATGGATCACGTGATCCATGCGATCACGTGATCCATGCACGTGGGGCGCCCTGACGTTAATCTGGAGCGCCCCGGGAGCCGCACGGACGGTAAGTATACTGGTCCCCTGCTCCCCACTACACTTTACCATGTCAACCAGGACTTTAGCGTCCTGGCTGCCATGGTAACCAGTCAGAAAAAGCTAAATGTCAGATCCGGCGATGCGCCGAAACGACGTTTAGATTAAGGCCGGATCCGGATTAATGCGTTTCAATGGGCATTAATTCCGGATCCGGTCTTGCGGCAAGTGTTCAGGATTTTTGGCCGGAGCAAAAAGCGCAGCATGCTGCGATATTTTCTCCGGCCAAAAAACGTTCCGGTCCTGAACTGAAGACATCCTTATGCATCCTGAACGGATTTCTCTCCATTCAGAATGCATTGGGATAATCCTGATCAGGAGTTTTCCGGCATAGAGCCCCAATGACGGAACTCTATGCCGGAAAACAAAAACGCAAGTGTGAAAGAGCCCTTACGCTGATAACGGTTTCATCGCCATTGGCCATGTTGGTGGAGTACTCGAAACAGGGCACACAGGTCTCGCATGGAGGCCCAATCATTGGTGGGTGAAGTAGTGATGTTCCGCAGTGCGACTGACGCGTGCGTGCTGCAGCTGAAACTCCACTATGGCCTGCTGCTGCTCCCACAGTCTCTCCAGCATGTGCAAGGTGGAGTTCCACCTGGTGGGCACGTCGCATATGAGGCGGTGAGCAGGAAGGCAGAAGTTTCGCTGTAGCGCAGACAGGCGAGCAGCGGCAAGATGTGAATGCCGGAAGCGCGCACAGACGGCCCGCACTTTATGCAGCACTTTATGCAACATGTCGAGGAAGTTGTGAATGAACTTCTGCACCACAAATTCAGCACATGCGCCAGGCAAGGGATGTGCGTCAAACCGGCTAGTCCCAGAGCTGCGACGAGATTTCGCCCATTATCGCACACCACCAGGCCGGGCTTGAGGCCCACCGGCAGAAACCACTCGTCGGTCTGTTGTTCAATACCCCGCCACGACGCCTGCGCGGTGTGGGGCCTGTCCCCCAAACATATGAGTTTCAGAATGGCCTGCTGACATTTACTCCAGGCTGTGCTAAAGTTGGTGGTGAAGGTGTGTGGCTGACTGGATGAGCTGGTGGAAGCAGAGGAGGAGGAAGCCGAGGAGGAGGCTACAGGAGGCAAAGAATGATGCCCTGAGATCCTTGGCGGCGGAAGGACGTGCGCCAAGGAACTCTCTGCCTGGAGCCCAGCCGCCACATTTACCCAGTGTGCAGTTAGGGAGATATAGCGTCCCTGGCCGTGCTTCCTGGTCCACGTATCTGTGGTTAGGTGGACCTTGCCACAGATGGCGTTGCGCAGTGCACACTTGATTTGATCGGATACTTGGTTGTGCAGGGAATGCACGTCTGTCTTGGAGAAGTAGTGGCGGCTGGGAACAACATACTGTGGGACAGCCATGGCCATCAGCTGTTTGAAGTTGTCTGAATGACAGCATTTCAAAGGCCAGTAGTTTAGAAATGCTGGCATTCAGGGCTCGAGGGTGGCTAGGTGGGAATTTACGCTTTCTTCCAAGGTTTGTGAGATGGAGAGCTGAACGCTGCCGTGTGACATGGTGGAGATGTTTGGTGACGCAGGTGGTGGTGTCGGTGGCACATCCTCTGTTTGGTGGGCGGCAGGTGCCAACATTTCTCCCGAGGCGGAGGAAGAGGCCGAGGCAGCAGCAGAAGAGGGAGCAGGGGGAGCCTGAGTGAGTTCCTTGTTTTGGTATTGTCATGGTATTCCCATGTCCTCATCATCAGGAAACATAAGTGGTTGTGCATCAGTGCATTCTATGTCTTCCACCACTAGGGAAGGGCTAGGTGGATTCCCTTGGGAAACCCTGCCATCAGAGTCTTCAAACAGCATAAGAGACTGCTGCATAACTTGAGGCTCTGACAGTTTCCCTGATATGCATGGGGGTGATGTGACAGACTGATGGGCTGTGTTTTCATGCGCCACCTGTGCGCTTTCTGCAGAAGACTGGGTGGGAGATAATGTTGTGAACGTGCTGGATCCACTGTCGGCCACCCAATTGACTAGCGCCTGTACCTGCTCAGGCCTTACCATCCTTAGAACGGCATTGGGCCCCACTAAATATCGCTGTAAATTCTGGCGGGTACTGGAACCTGAGATAGTTGGTTCATTAGGACGTTTGGCTGTGGCAGAATGGCCATGTCCTCTCCCAGCACCAGAGGGTCCACTAACACCACCACGACCGCGTCCCTTACTAGATGTTTTCCTTATTGTTACCGTTCACCAAGCACCACAATAAGAAAAAAAATATTTGGCCCAATGTATTGATTTCAAAATCAGGCCTTTTTTTTTTTTTTTTTACAGGAACCTAACACTATCTGCCTATTTATTTATGTAACGTATTACACTAATCCAGGCACAGCAGTAACCACTGATTTAGGGGAATATCAATTGTAGGCCTAGTATTTAGGCCCTGGATGAAAGTTATCCTTTTATGGACAGATTTACACTTGGAGATGCACAGTAGCGTGTGAAAAAATATGTAGGATTATGCCTTCAGCAATTGTATTTTAACACTTTGTGTAATATACCCTTTAATGGACAGAAATACAATGCGAGATGCACGGTAGCGTGTGAAGTTAATGAGGATTACCCTCTCAGCACTTGTATATACACCTTGAGTGTAATATACCCTTTTACGGACAGATTAACACTTGGCCTGCAACAGCTGGAACACCAGATTCAGGGTATTGCTATATTGGCAAGTGAATTTCACCCCAGAACAAAATCTATCCTTTGACGGATACTATTAAACTTGTCCAGTGACAGCTGGAACACCAGATTTACTGTTTTTCTATTTTGGCAACTGAATTTCACCCCAGAAAAAAATATACCCCTTTACGGACAGATTTAAACTAGGCCTGCAACAGCTGGAACACCAGATTCAGGGTATTGCTATTTTGGCAATTGAATTTCACCCCAGAACAAAATATATCCTTTGTCTGACACTATTAAACTTGGCCAGCCACTGCTGGGACACCAGATTTACGGTATTGCTATTTTGGCAATTGAATTTCACCCCAGAAAAAATATATCCTTTGCTGTACACTATTAAACTTGGCCAGCCACTGCTGGGACACCAGATTTAATGTATTTCTATTTTTGCTACTGACTTTTACCCCAGAAAATAATATACCCTTTTACGGACAGATTTAAACGAAGCCTGCAACAGCTGGAACAACAGTTTTACTGTATTTCTATTTTTGCAACTGAATTTCACTGCAGAAAATAATATATCCTTTGCCGTACACTATTAAACTTGGCCAGCCACAGCTGCAACCACTGATTTATGGTATTGCTATTTTGGCAATTGAATTTCACCCCAGAAAAAAATATACCCTTTTACGGACAGATCTAAACTAGGCCTGCAACAGCTGGAACACCAGATTCAGGGCATTGCTATTTTGGCAATTAAATTTCACCCCAGAAAAAAATATACCCTTTTACGGACAGATTTAAACTAGGCCTGCAACAGCTGGAACACCAGATTCAGGGTATTGCTATTTTGGCAATTGAATTTCACCCCAGAACAAAATATATCCTTTGCCGGACACTATTAAACTTGGCCAGCCACAGCTGAAACCACTGATTTATGGTATTGCTATTTTGGCAATTGAATTTCAACCCAGAAAAAAATATATCCTTTGCCGGACACTATTAAACTTGTCCGGCCACAGCTGAAACCACTGATTTACGGTATTGCTATTTTTGCCATTAAATTTCACCCCAGAACAAAATATATCCTTTGCCATACACTATTAAACTTGGCTAGCAACAGCTGGAACACCAGATTTAGGGGATTGCTATTTTGGCAATTAAATTTCACCACAGAAAATAATCTATCATTTGCCGTACACTATTAAACTTGGCCAGCCACAGCTGAAACCACGATTTATGGTATTGCTATTTTGGCAATTGAATTTCACCCCAGAAAAAAATATATCCTTTGCAGGACACTATTAAACTTGCCCAGCCACAGCTGAAACCACTGATTTATGGTATTGATGGTATTGCTATTTTGGCAATTGAATTTCACCCCAGAACAAAATATATCCTTTGCCGGACACTATTAAACATGGCCAGCCACAGCTGAAACCATTGATTTATGGTATTGCTATTTTGGCAATTGAATTTCACCCCAGAAAAAAATATATCCTTTGCCGTGCACTATTAAACTTGGCCAGCCACAGCTGAAACGACTGATTTATGGTATTGCTATTTTGGCAATTGAATTTTACCCCAGAACAAAAAATAAACATTGCAGGACACTATTATACTTTTCCAGCCACTGCTGGGACACCAGATTTAGGGGATTGCTATTTTGGCAATTGAATTTCACCACAGAAAATAATCTATCCTTTGCCAGACAGCAGACAGTATTACACTTGGCTAGCCACAGCTGGAACACCAGATTTAGGGGATTACTATTTTGGCAATTGTATTTAACCCCTTAAAAAAATATAGAAATTTCTATCCTGAGTTTCTAGGGGTGACAATAAGCACAGCCAAGCCCCTGATGTAGGATTTAGCAAAAAAAAACTTAGTATTGATGGATTGATGGACTTGGTGGCAGCTTGTGCTGTTGCACCACAAGTCACAAAATGGCCGCCGATCACCCCAGAAAAAAGTGACAGAAAAACGCTCTGTGCAGCCTAAAAACCAGTGAGCAAGTAACTAGCAGAAGTTGAATGATTCACAGCTGTAGATCGATCACTTCATTAGGTATTTTTGCTGATTTTTCCCTGCCTAATCTCGCCCTCACAGAAGCTGCGTCCTCTCCGTACACTAATCAGAGCAGAGTGACGTGCGGCGCTACGTGACTCCAGCTTAAATAGAGGCTGGGTCACATGCTGCACTTGGCCAATCACAGCCATGCCATTAGTAGGCATGGCTGTGATGGCTTCTTAGGGCAAGAAGTAAAACACTAGCTGATTGGCTGCTGTGCAGCCCTTCAGAAAGCGGGAAGAAATCGCCGAACAACGGACCCGAACTTTTTTGAAAATGTTCGGGTCCGTGTCCCGAACACCCTAAAATTCGGTACGAACCCGAACTATGCTCGAACTGTTCGCTCAACACTAATCATGACAACAGAAATAGCAACATTGAATTGTATTTAACAACAGAGAGCTCTCTTCAGCTATTTTTTCCAGCACAAGCTTGGCTCACAAAATATCGCTATGGAACAGTAAATGTTTTAATACTAGTGCGTGAGCTCTTTTTTTGATTGGCGTGATGACGTGAAGTCCACGTCACGTCCACCTCCAGGCCTCCCTACCCGCCTGCGTTCGCTCCCCCGTGTGTTGATGCGCCGGCTCCTGGCTCCGGGTGCACCAATGGAGCTCCGGCCGTGCTAGCTCCTGCTAAACCCCGGTTCCTGCCCTGCCCTGGCCGGTTTGGCGTTGTGTGCTGCTTCGGGCTGCCTTCGGTTCCTGCTTCGGTTCTTGCTCCTTGCTCCTGCTTCAGCCTGCGATCATGGTGTGATGTTCGTCTCCTCCTGGTGCGGTGTGTCCCCTGGGCTTGTTCTGCTCCAGCTGTCTGTGCTGTGGGTCGGTGGCTTGATTGGGTCTTCTACTGTCTGCCTGCTCGGCTGCGGTTGGGCTGGGCGACGGATCCTGCTCCCCTGCTCCCGGATCCCGCTTCCTTGCTCCCCTCTGACCTGCCTTCCATGAATATGTTCCCTCTCCTCCTCTTCTCTGGACTACGGGCTGCTTGCTCCGCTGTGTGAAGATTGGAGATCCCTCACATGGATACGTAAGAACACTGAAATGGTGTAGAGCTGGGTTTTTTTTTTTTCCCTGTACCTCTTATTCCTATGTGCTGGCCGTTTTTTTTTTTTTTTGGCTTACTCAAAGAGCAGGTCGTATGTATATGAGTATATATATGGGGATATAAAAACAAGAACACCAAGGATATATATATATATAAAAAAGAGAAAGTAAAGAAATATAGGTATTAAAGGCGGGAAGGAGGGAAAAAAAAAAGAGTAGGAAAGTATAAAAAAGGAGACAGAGGGTAAGGAGTCAAAAAACTAAAAAAATAAAAAAAAAAAAAAAAGAAATTTGAATGGAAAAAAAAAAAAGCGATTTAAGTAAAAGAAGAAGATAGAAGACTGAAGGGAAGGAAAAAAAAAAAAAAAGAAGAAAATTAAAATAAAAGAAGAAAGGAGAAAGGAGGGAGAGGGGAAGGACAAAGGAGAAAAAAAAAAAGAAGATAAAAAATAAATAAAAAAATGGCACCCAAACGCCGGTCAATAGACTCCTCTGCAACTAGACAGGGAGCAAGACCAATTGAAGTGGGGAAGATTGAGCAGTACTTGAGATCACCTGGCGTTCAAGAAAAAGGGGCACTTAAAGGGAGACCTTTAAAAAAGAATGTTAATATCCTCTCTCCAGATGATCCCTCTGAGGCTGAACATGTGGATGCAGACATGGAGGGTGACGAGGAGGAACGACCTAGTCGCTCGAAAGTAGACCCAGCAGTTATGGAAGAAATTTTACTGACTGTTAAAAACAATGGAGCGTTAATGCAAAACATGGCGACGCAATTGGGGTCAGTACAGAGCGATATATCACTGATTCGAGATGACCTGGCGAAAATTCGTGAGCGGGTCCTTGATATGGAGAAAAAAGTTAACCACCTGCAGACAGACATTAAAAAAATACAAGTAAAATCCTCGTCACTTGCCTCTGAAAATGAGCGTCTTCAAGCTAAGCTCGTCGACCTAGAAAATAGATCTAGGAGATATAATATACGAGTAGTTGGATTTCCAGAGGGCATGGAGGATCAGCAATTATTGGATCAGTTAAGATCGCTGATACTTGAAAATCTGGGGAGTGAACATTTTTCGCCGCTGTTTCAGATGGAGAGGGCCCATCGAGTTCCAGGAGGAAAGATAATACCAGGAAAGCCGCCACGGTCAATTTTGATTAAACTACTTTCATCCACAGATAGAGATGTTATCCTCAGAAGAGCTAGAGAATGTTCTCCTATTATATATCAGGGTAATAAATTATCCTTGTTTCCGGATTTTGCTCGAGAGACCACAAGAAAAGAGAAGGGGTTTTTCCGAAATTAAGAAGCGTTTAGCTGCGAAAGACATTAAGTATTCTCTCTTATACCCGGCTAAACTGAGAGTGATTTTTGATGGAACTTCCCACTTCTTTGAGAATCCGGAGCAAGCTATGGATTGGTTAGACCGAGCCGGCATATGACTATTTGTTATTTTTCATTAAAGGGGGGGGCTCTGGGAGGGGTTGGAGGTCTGGGGGAGGAGTAGTGGCCAAGGTCGAGAGGTTTACTGGAGGCCCTAGGTAGACCATTAGAGGGAGGGGAGGAGGGGAGTGGGAGGGTTCAAGCATGCAGGGTTTTTTTTTTTTTTTTTTTTCTCTCTTTCACTCATTTATAAGCAATGTCAGTTAAGATTGTATCATGGAATGTAAGGGGCCTTGGAGAGAGATTAAAAAGACAAGCAGTTATAGATGCAGTGAGGAGACACCTCCCTGCAGTAATCTGTTTAGTTGAAACCCATCTTACAGATATTACAGTTTCCCGTTTGGGAATGGGATGGTCTTCTCAGAGATACCACTCAACATTTAATGGTTCCTCAAGAGGAGTTTCGGTTTTGATCCATCGTGCTGTTGATTTTAGCTTAATTGATTCTGAAATCGAAAGCCAGGGAAGATTCATCTTCCTTTATGGTAGACTTTGTGGTCAGCCATATACACATGCTTTTTTTTATATACCTCCTCCCTTTTCTATACACCCCCTCAATGCCTTTTTGTCATTTATCGAACAGAGACCAGAGTGCCAGATTGTCTTGATGGGAGACTTTAACTCGGTTATGGATCCTAATAAGGATAGATTATCAGTGGATGTAGACACAGGGAGAAATATGAGGGTTTCACCTCTATTTCAGTTTTGTCAAGAGACGGGCCTGGTGGATATATGGGAGCATTATGTATTTTCTTGTGTAAGCAAAGGAGGGAGGGCAATGTCCAGAATTGATCTGGCCCTGACGATTAGTAGTAATTTAAAGAATATAAAAGCGATCCGATATGGGGTCAGGACAGTTTCGGACCATTCCCCCCTCTCAATAGATTTAACCCTTGGGGAACAGAAGGTCAGTTCGAGGTCCTTTTTTAAGCTGAATCCATACTGGCTCACCCTTATTGAGAACCAGGATTCTATTAAACAACTCGTTTCTACTTTTTGGGAAATTAACTATCCCTCTGCTAACATCAACTCGGTTTGGGACGCCCTGAAAGCATATATGAGGGGAGTTCTAATGAGTGACGTTACGGCATTGAGGAGGGGCTTTAGGAAAAGGGAGGATGAATTGGTTAAGAGGGCGACTGAGGCAACGGAACAATTTACTGCACATCATTTAGAGTGCCACAGGGAGGAGATGCAGAAAGCAAGCAGTGCCCTAAAGGAATTTCTCCTTGAAAAAGCTCAGCATAGTTTATTCTTTAAGGGACAAAAATATTTTGTAGAATCCGGCCGACCAGGTAGATTACTTACTAGAATCATTGCTCAACAGGACAATAAAAAAAAGGATATCACTTCAATCTTTGGAGTTAACGGAGAGTCTGTTAGCAATCCGGAGGGAATCAGAACCACTTTTTTTGATTATTTCTCCCAAGTATATAGGTCAACTCAGACTACATCTATTAAAGCTATGGATCAATATTTGGATACTGTTTGTCTTCCGACGCTAACAGACTCCCAGAGGGCTTTTTGGATAGGGATGTGTCATTACAAGAGATTCAAGGGGCACTTAAAATGATATCAGGTAATTCTGCGCCAGGCCTGGATGGTCTCCCCTATGAATTCTATCGAAAATATGGGGCTACTATTCTACCACACCTCGTAGAGGTTTTTGCTCAGGCAGTGCAGGGAGGTGTTCTCCCAAGTCAATGTTGGAAGCACTGATAGTGCTAATTCCAAAAAAGATAAAGATCGACGGAATTGGACTCTTATAGACCAATTTCTCTATTAAATACGGATGTTAAATTACTCTCCAAGGCCCTCGCTAACAGGCTCTCTAAAGTAATTACGTCTGTTATTCATCCTGATCAAAATGGATTTATGCCTGGGAGGGGTACACATTATAATCTTCACCGTCTCTTTGCTAATACTCAGTCTCCGGCGGATGGTTCCCGCTCCATCCTGTCTCTTGATGCCACTAAGGCTTTCGACAGGGTGGAGTGGGGGTTCCTTTGAGAGTGATGGTGAGAATGGGATTTGGCCCAAGATTCATCATGATGATACAGTTGCTATACAAAGCCCCTGTGGCCAGGCTGAGGATCAATGATGTGTTGACAGGGAGCTTTCCATTGGAAAGAGGAACCCGCCAGGGATGTCCTCTTTCCCCGCTTCTCTTCAACATTTACATTGAATCCCTGGCGGCCAAGGTTAGACAAGATCCGAGGATGTCGGGGTTTGGAGTTATGGGAACAGAAGACTGAATTTCCCTATACGCCGATGATGTTCTGTTTTTTATACAACAGACAGAAAACACACTACCTCGGGTGATGGAGATTGTTAATGCTTATAGTGAGGTCTCAGGCTTGGAAGTTAACTGGGCGAAAACCTACCTTTTACCGTTGGATGAATTATCTACTGAAACTAGAGTCCATGGTCTGAATGTCTCTGAGTCATTGAAGTACTTGGGGATTACGGTGACTGCAAAAGTTCAAGACTATATACAGCTTAATTTGATACCAGTATTGTCGAAAATTAGATCAAAAATTAAGGTATGGCAGAAAATTCCGATTACTAAAGCAGATAGGATTTCTTTAATTAAAATGGTGGTACTCCCCCAAGTGCTTTATGTTCCCCGAAACTCCCCCATTTGGATTGAGGATAAATTCTTCAAACTGATAGAAAAAATGATTAATGATTTATTATGGGGTAGAAAACGTGTGAGATTGAAGGTGGACTATTTTTCTATGCTTTATGAGCAGGGAGGCCTAAATCTTCCGTATTTTAAGGGCTATTTTGTTGCCTCACAGTTATGTTTTTTCAACGACTGGAAAAATAGTCCCCTATGTATAAAATTAGTAACAGAAGCAGGCTTTTCAGACTTTTTTCACACTACTGGAGTCCAGTTATTTATCTAAGAGTTTACGAGAGTATACCTCCTTTTTTAGTTTGTGTATAAGAGCTTGGAGAATGATCAGGAAATGGTGTAAAGTTACAGCATCATTGATCTGTACTCCATTATTGAATAACAAAAGGTTTCATACTCTTTTTAATTTGGAGGCCAGCCATTACTGGAGGACCAAAAATATTTACTATCTCAGTCAAGAGTCAAATTTTGTCTCTTTTAGAACTTACTCAAAAGGAAAACTTAGGTGAGATAGCATGGTATCCATATTTTCAGTTATGTTTTGCACTCTCTTCTATCTTAGATAAGCACTCCTTTAATATAGAAGCTCCACCTTTTCTTCATAAGTTATTATTAGAAAGAGATACACATATGAAAGTTAAAATTTCACATTGTTATAAACACCTAATTAGAATTTACTTTTCTGAACGTCACTCTCCAGACAAAAAGCCTGGACTACCAAACTTGAAAATTTTGCTCCACTGGCGTGGGAAAATATTTTGAAGAATATGTCTTATTTTTCACACAACTTTAATCACACTGTAGTACAGTTTAATATTATTCATAAAATATACATAACACCACTATGGTTACAAAAGAGAGGCTTTAGGACCTCTTCTAACTGCCCGCGATGTGACTGCTCTGGTGCTGATTGATCACCTACACATGTTCTGGGATTGTCCTCAAGTAAAGGAGTATTGGCATTTGGTTCAAACAACCTTAATACAAAAATTCCAAATTCAGATTCCCTTTGTGCCTGGAGTATGGATCTTGGGTGACTTTTCTGAGATAGTCTGTCAGTTTTCTAAACTTCGTCTTTTGGTTAAAGTGTCCTTCCTAGCTAGGCTCATTATCTCTAGATTGTGGTTTGCGTCGCTCCCCCCAGAGCATCGAACATGGTTAAATCTAGTTAATAAAGTCAAAAAGTACGAACGGATGTTGTATAAACAGAGAGGGTCTAATGATAAATTCATTAAGATATGGAACTGGTGGAATGAATAAAGTGTGAGAAGGTGTTTTTTTTTTTTTTTTCTTTCTCTCTCTTTCTTTCGGCATGCTTGAGGGGGTGGTTGGGGGTGGAAACACTAGTAAATTTGCTTTTGTTATTATGATACTATGTTTGATATCTAGAAAAGTCAAATAAAGATTAAATAAAAAATAAAAAATACTAGTGCGTGAGCTCCACACTATAAATAACTAGAGGGACCTTGACTATATATTATTTGATGTAAACAATGACCTGTATGGTTATTCTGTTTAATTTTTTTATACTTTTTTAGGATTTAGTGATATCTGCATGGTATATGTATTTTAATTAAAGTGACATATGTTTTTTATACAAAGCCAGCCATTGATTTAATATTCTACAATACAAGCTAGGTGGTTTGGCAGGCTGGCTATATTCCGGTGAGCTCACTTACAAAAGTTGTATTGGAGCAATTTCAAATTTTTGTTGTTTGTAATGCTTTCCGACGGGGTGCTTGGTCCAGTTTATGTTCTGCAGGTGGTAGTTTTGAGTTCGGAAAATAGGGATGGCACATAAATGTCTCCTCTTTTACTTCTTTTGAAAAACACTGCATGTCTAGTGAAAACAGTGGGTTGTGAGTATAAAACTTTGGCTACTTTCACTAGCATTTTGTACTCGCATTTTGGCTTTCCGTTTGTGAGATCCGTTTAGGGCTCTCACAAGTGGTTCAAAACTGATCAGTTTTGCCCTAATGCATTCTGAATAGAAAAGGATCTGCTCAGAATGCATCAGTTAGGCTCCGTTCAGTCACCATTCCGCTCTGGAGGCGGACAGCAAAACACTGCCTGCAACGTTTTGCTGTCCGCTTGATGAAACTGAGCCAAATGGATCCGTCCTATGCAAAGGCTGCGATTAGCTGTTGATATCCACAGCAGCCAGACGCTGCGAATATAATAGCCACAGTGGCATCGGCAAAGTACTGCCAAGGAAGCTACAGGTTACTTCAGCAACATGTGCACAAGATATGTTGACATCTCGTCCAATCTGCTTGAAAGCTGGACGCTGCGGATTGGCTACAGCAGATCCAGCATGTGTATTCGCACCCTAAAAAGTCTGCACAATAGTGTGTGCATATTAAATTGTATTTAATATTCTAGGTTATTATTTTACTTAAACTAATTCAACAGCCACACAGTAAAATACTTCCACAACAGTTATTTTAAACTACATTGCCTGTTTATAAAAAACAAACAAAAAAAAAATTATGGTTCTTTTGGACCTAGATTAAGAGCATAGCATACAAGATTTATAAGGATACCAGATTTTTATCATCAGTGTTACTGCTACGCTTCAGTTCTTTCCCCAAATGACTGAAGAGTTTTTCTTTCAACGACGATATAAGGAACACCAGTAAAAGAAATCAACGGGTCTCCCTTCACATTTGGGCTACTCCAAAAAATTCTCTCTGCTCCAGTAGCCTTGATTTCTAAGATCAAAAAAGTAATTAAAAAATATTTCCCACCTTTAAATACAGTTATGTGTGCATTCAATATAGATTGCCAAAATTTGTGTAGATTTATAAAATTGGATTTTGAAGTTTCCTCCTGTTAAGGGGGAATATTAATTATTAGTATTTATGCAAATATCAATAGTTAATATTCATAAATAGACGTGGTCGTCTGTTGATGACTCCGCCTATTTATACCTTAAATAAAGATCTATACCTCCTTTTGCCTTACACTATCCACTGAACTCATCTATGTGCGACTTACACTGCTACTATATACTGTGGCGCCTACGATAACAAAAGACTACACGCTGTGCTTAGATAATAAAAGGTATTTATTAACACATTACATGTCTATAGTCTATAATTATATATATCCATATAAAAGGGAATATGAATATATATATTTATAGCCACACAGTAATACAGTCAGTCAATTACAACACTACAACACTACTACACATACAATACACTATTCTACATACAATCCCAATTCCACCCTACAAACTAGCTATACAATTACACTAACATACATTACAGCAGTAACCCACCCACCCAGGTACTCACACTGTCCCTACTGCAATATCACAATGCAGTCCAGGGGTAATGGCACTGCAAGGGTTAACACAACATGGGTTGCAGGGGTCAATCTGCACACAGCAGCCTTGAAGGGGAACAGGGTTATAGGGCTGCTGGGCTGGGGTACTACTGGGCTAGATAAGGGCTGCAGCAGTTAAGGGGTTAATAAGGGGTTAAGGGATACACTGCAGCAGGAGTTGATGCTGCTGGGCAGGGAAGGGGTACATGGGAATGTAGGGATATGGGAAATCAGGGCAGGGGTATTAGGGGTACTCAGCCATCTCCAGGTCCCATCTGTGTGTCCTTCCTCTGTCAGAAGCCGAGCTCAGAAGAGACCTCCTTTGTAGTGGCATGCCCTGATATCAGGTTTGGGGATATGACATCACTCCACTGAAGACAAATCTACCTTGTGAGCCCTCCCTCCAGGTAGTTTGGCCATGGGCAAAGATGGGGGAGAAGGAAACAGGTTTAGTATGTAAGCCATGTGCTGATCAAAAGGTGCCATAAAGTCTGCAATCTCCTGTCCTGGACCCAGATAACAATGCAAGCCATGGCCTACAGGCTAAACATGGGCCTGTATCAAGTTGATAAGAGTTGATGTTATATATACATATATATATATATATATATATATATATATATACACACATATATTTTAACCCTTCCTCAACAATCCCCCTGTTGTCGCAAATACGACAACACTTAGGGGAGGAGGGTTGAGACATATTTGCCCTCTCAACCCCACTCTTGGTGACAGTTCAGTAAGGACTGAAGTATAATCTGCCCCTTAGGTACCTAGACATCACTCATCCCGACCTTTCACCGACCTGCTTTAACCCAAACTCTTCTATGCACAGGATTGGCTGTCGTCAACTTAACTGGCCTTTCTTTCTGATAACCGTCTTTCGGTGTCGGCCACTCCGATAAGTTTGGAGTGACCACACCCTTACTGTCTCTCGGTACTACTGCCGATCTTCAGGTATCCACCCCAAGGTCCGGACATCTTCTGCTTCAAACGTATCGGGGTCAGCCGCTCCTACTGTCTTACTTGCGTGCTGCATGGAGGAGGACCATTAAACCGGAACGCCTACTCTCCCGACCAGCGTGACCTATTGACTTTCGGAGCGGCTTGACCCTTGCAGTCTTTCTCAACTGCACCAACTTTCTTGAAACAAGAATATCGTGACCAGGAGCGGGTTCACCCTCACAATCAATTTTCCAGCGGCGACAACCTCCCCATGGACAGATAAGTAGGTTTTTATAAGGCAGGTCAGATTTTCCATTAAGTGAGGCGATGTCAAGGTACCTAAATTCAAACCGCGCGAAATACCTCCGCCACTCTAACCATCCAGCCCTATCCCTTACGAACTTCACTGTTACAGGGTTTGAGGTGGCAAATGGCGAACAAAAAGGGCCTGTCCCTAACGTGCCCTACTATAATCCCCATTCACACACAAAACACATTTCACCTTCCCCTCCTGTCAAATAAATTTTGTGTGTACCCATAGAGACTCCTGCAACCTGGCAGATCTCTCTACACCTCCAAAGACAGGTAGGTCACAGACCCATCTGTCCACGGGAAAAAGACTATAGGATACAAATGTGTACAGCGAATCCAATTCACCGCAGTGTGTCGGGTGAGCTCGATAGGCTGTCACACACTTGTACCTAGAGTGTCTATGGGTACACAGATGGCAAACATACACATAAACTATATATACACAGTACTATGGGGTTACAGGATTGCATAAGTTATACATCCTGAACCCTCATAGGAAACCAAGTAGAAAATCCTACAAATGAACAATATATATATATACACAAATATGTCCATGAGGTATTTTGTGGGAGTCATCTCCTGAGCCTCCTACGGATTACTTCGTGAGGTTCCGTCTGGTTCTGGTGTAACTGGTCAGCAAGTCCCTTGACCTTCCGATACACAGTCCAAGTCCAATGTAGATGATGATTACCAGAACCAGGGGAACTTTCACTGGGTGAATAAGAAGATTGAAATGCAGATCCGAACAAACTCTTCCACCCAAACGCCTCCAAGTCTTTCTCCAAAACATGTGAGATAATGCTCCCGCTGGGTTGTGGAGCAGTTTCCCATCTTTTGAGACCTCTGCGGACCGCCAAAACCCAGTGGGATCCTCTGGAGCCTCAACAGAGTGTCAGGGCGGATAGCAGGTATCTTCTGTGGCGTCATCTGGGTTGTTCTTCTGCTCCATAGTAACCATACCTATGACAGAAGAAAATACCAGGCGCTCCTAGGGGAGTTCTCCCATTACGGTGCAATTAGTTGTCCTATACCAGCACCAATACCTTTGACCCATGAGTAGAGAAAGGTATTGAGCTGCCCTTCATCTCACAGGCCCCCTCGTTATCCTAACCCGGGTGTATGAACACCCTACCTTCAGAGGATCTCGTCCTCTGCTTCACATCCCTCTGCACCAACAGATAAGGATGGCTACCTTAATAGGTTAGGATATCCGAGGGGAGCTGTGGATGAAGCACCATCTTGCAATTGATGGCACTGTATCCTTGTCCACTCATGTGTACTAAAGCTGATTTCCCCCTGTCATCCTGTCTTGTGGAGGCCAGCAGAATCCATGGCATAAGTCCTGTCCTGGCTCTTCAGGACTCCACAACACAAACACACAGGCCACACTCCGCCGTCAATCACTCTGCGTCCAATCCCAATCAGAGCTGTGTTACCTGATCGGACTAGAATTTAGTGCGCAGCGCAACATTACACCAATGTTGCCTGTCCGCCCTAGTCCCCAGTATAACACAGCACTGCCGAGAAACCTTGAGCACAACCGAGTCACCTATATCGATCAGAGACCCTGGCTTGCACATCGTGACATCCCACTAAACCGTGTTCCAATGTCACCCGTTCCTGCAAGCCAACACTTTCTCGATCCACAGCATAACACAGTTCTACTCAAAGGGGACACAAGAATAAATCAAAGACAGCAGCGACTGGACTCACAGCAGGGGATGTAAACCACAAAAATCAGCAGGGTGAGACACATGCGCATACAAGGACGACTGCCATCCACATAAAAGAAAACATATACACATACAACAAAAACACACAACACGAACATACAGCCATTCTGACCCCTCAGCGCCTGGTGAGGCATGTGCCGCTGAGAGGTAACCCCTTTATAGCCAATCTGACTAGACCCCACTGCACAATCTGTCACTTGACTGCTGGACACATTGCAATTACTTGCACAAGGGCAATTCCTTGCAATATGTCCCTTGTTCCCACACCTGAAACACGTGATTTGGTTTCCTGTCCTGTGTGCTATGTTCCTATCTGTGTTGCAGTGTCTCGCTATATGACCTAAGCCACCACATGCAAAACATCTGATGGTTTCCCTGCATGGCTTAGGTCCGTCCACACTGCGACCGTGGTCCCATTCCTTGTATTGACACATCCTCAGGGACACACTCTTCACAACAGTTCTTTTTCCCAGTCAGGGAAAAATCTCTGTTGGTCTGGACCGGCTTGATCTGGTGATTCGGCCGATCACAGACACCTCTCCCCCCTTTTTGCCTTGAATAAGGCAAAGTTTTGGGTGATTCCAGCCCTGACTTTACGGAAAAAGAAAGGGTCGGCACCAAACTGCTAATGACCTGTTGCATGCCAGTCATTATCTGGGACCTTACTGCAACCTCGGCCTTCAATTTGGCTACCGTCACATCAGTAGAGGCAGCCCGCATCCTAAAGGCCTTGACCTCAGTATTAGACTGGATTAATTTAGCCTGAATTTGCTCCTTCTGCAACTCTACTAACTGTGACTGTATCTTAGTGATCTGCGCATCTCTGTCAACAGCAGACTGTATGCTCTCCGCCAACCGTGCTGCAATGCGGAAAGCTGATCCGAATTACTGGCACAGCATTGGCAGTGAGTGTCTGGAGGAATTGTCTGTTGAACGAGATACCAACGCTACTTCCTTTGGCTTGCAGAAGCTAGCCTTAAACGTATGAACCAGTTTGGCTAGCATCTGAAGTCGCTTTGTGGATTTATTTAACACCATCCGTTTGTTAACACAGAGCTTGTCATAGCTACAAGCCTGTGCTAACAAATCGGACCACAGCATTTCTGCTGACTTTTATGTGGTGGTGAGGATGGGATTAAATGAGCTGTGTGCTGCAAGGTGTTGCAGTGCGGGGACGTTCAAACTTACATTTTAAAGAGACGCCGTCTTACTTGGAGTTGTCCTTTGTGCTGCATGGAGGAGGTTCATTAAACCGGAACGCCTACTCTCCCGACCAGCTCCTGTTCAATACAACGGTGATGGTTCTCTCTTCAGTGACGCAAGCGACGACCTCTCCCAGGTGTTCGGTGGGCGTGCAAAGGAATCAGACAAACGTTAGTACACACAAAATCCAAAAGATTTTAGGTTCTCTGCTGTAGAAATTGCCTTGTGCGTAGTTCTGATTGAAGAAAATGCTTTACCTGTCGGAACTATCAGGCCTTGGACGCTCAAGACTCCACTGACCGCGTCCCTCCCGCCTGACTAGTTCACAGCGTAAGCGATTTTCCTCACTAGAACCTAACACAGATACAAATTCCTAGCAGTGGGCCTGGCTCACCAATGTTAAGAAATATAAATTATTATTAATATTGATAATTAATATGCATACTTAATATCATTAATTAATATTCATAATTAATATTTCCATCTCCTACCTGGCTCGCCAATGTTAAGGGGGAATATTATTCATATTTATGCAAATATCAATATTAATATTCATAAATAGATGGGGTCGTCTGTTGATGATTCCGCCTATTTATACCTTAAATAAAGATCTATACCTCCTTTTGCCTTACAGTATCCACTGAACTCATCTATGTTTATTTACACATTACATGTCTATAGTCTATAATTATATATATATATCCACATAAAAGGGAATATGAATATATATATTTATAGCCACACAGTAATACAGTCAGTCAATTACAACACTACTACACATACATATACTATTCTACATACAATCCCAATTCCACCCCACAAACTAGCTATACAATTACATATACACTTACATACATTATATCAGTAACCCACCCGTACTACTCGCACTGTCCCTACGGGGTACAAGGGGAACCGCTGTACAGCAGAAGAGGGGTTACGGCTGCAGGGTGCAGTGAGGAGGTTACTGCTACAGGGGTATCAGCAGTGAAGGGGTTAACCCAGGGAATGCTCCCCACATCTAAGGAGACAAGAGGTTACCGCTGCAGGGGTTCAGGACAGCAGGGGTGCAGTGCAATAGGGAGATTGCTCTGCTTAGTAGTGCCAGAGCAGGGGTTCGGCTGGGCACTGAAGGGGTTCACTGCAGGGGTTAGGCTGCTGCAGGGGTACAGAACAGCAGCAGGGGTTGCAATCTGGGGCTGAGGCAGCAGGGGTCAGAAGGGGTTAATGCTACTTAGCCATCCAGGGTCACATGGGCTGCTCGGTCTCTGCCTTCCTGCCGTTCCTCATCTGTGGGAGGTCCCGGACTTCTCCTGTCGTGTGTACAGAGCAGTGCTGCCTGTGCTCTTCCTTCTTTGGTAAGGCAGATCGGGCCTTCCTGGAAGGGGGGTGGCTGGGCTCCTTCTGTCTTCACAGCGCAGTGGAGGCTCAGGGAAGCGGCTTGAGGTGGGGACTCTTCTCTGAGCGCAGGATGTGCGCTGAGCAGAGCGGCAGGGGCTCTTTTGCTTGCAGGCGGTAGCCTGCACTTTCTCAGCGCCGATGCGCTCCTTCTGTTCTGGGTGAGGGGGGTCCTTTGGAGCACCGGTTGCGCTCTCCTTCAGGGAGGCGGGTAGGGGGGAAGAAGAACTACCGAGCGCAGTGCCGCTGGGGTATTTAAACCGCTGCGGCGCTCACTCCCATCTTCCACGTGGGCTGGAGCGGTGATATGAGATTACCGCACCAGCCCGCGCATCCTGGCGCGCTCCCAGGCGGGGGAAGATTTGAATCTCCCGCCTGTGAAGCGTCCCCATACCTCCTGGTGCTGTAATTACAGCAACAGAGGTATGTGACCTACAGGGGCGGAGGAGAGATTTGTTCCCCTACCTCTGTAATGTAAGACATCCAATATAAACCTGGGCACAAATGGGCCGCTATAAGCCCACACATATACCCATATACTGGGCCCACATACAGGGGGCCCATATATACATGGCCATACAGGAAATATATATCCCTATTGGCCATATAAGGGGGCAATATATATACAGATATACACATATATCAATGAAGGGGCAGGTATATATCTATATCTATACATATGCCCACCTGACTTCCCTCTACACCTCCAAAGAAGAAATTGCTTTATTTAATGAAAAAAATAGAATAATTCTTTTTTTGACTCTTCATACGATGGAATATCCTAGCAACAAAAAAAATATATATTAAATATGAATTCAACAATATATTCATCAATGTACAACCATAAAATACCAAAAAGTCATTAAAATTTACAGATGCCATATAGCCTATTCAACATTAATCTACCTCGTCATACTGTTACAATCAGTCTTTTGAAGACAAGCGCAAGGCTGAACATACCCCTCCATTACCAACAGAAACAGTCACCCACAAAATTATTTCTTGGGACCTGTGGAAATCGGTAACCAGCTAGAAAGGCAGGGTCCGGTCTCAAAACTATCCTAACTTCTAAGATCCAGGTATAAGAAGGGGAAGCGGATAAGGCAGAGATTTCACCTACCCGTCTGGCAACAAGAAATGCTGTCTGTAATTTCATAGAAATTGAGTCTAAAAGCTCAAAAGGACTTTGTGTTAGCATGGAAGGAACAATATTTAGATCCCAGGAAATTGGGATGGGTTTAGAGGAGGGATTTAATCTGATTGACGCCTTTATGAACCGTTTAATCCACAGATGAGCTGCCAAACTACAGTCGAACAATGCACTACTAAGGGCAGAGACTTGAACCTTTAATGTGCTAGGTCTTAGTTTCTTATTGATGCCTTCTTGTAAAAATTTTTAAATCAGTGGGATCTCTGGTGGGGCTGACAGATCCAAACCGGAGCCTGCAAACTGAATAAAGGTCTTCCAAACTCTCAAATAAATATCAGTGGTAACCTTTTTCCTACTGGCCAGTAGAGTTTCTATTTAAGGAATTTCCTTTCAATATCCATGCTGCTAAATGTAGTTTCCCTATCTCGGGATGATGAAGGGCCCCTGGAACAGCAAATCCTCCCTCTCTGGAAGTATCCAGGGGTCTGAAAGAGACACCTCCCTAACCAAGTAAACCATTCTCTTTTCAGCCAATAGGGGGCTATCAACATTACAGTCGCCTCTTCCCTCCTTATTTTCTGGATTACTCAGGGCAAGAGATTGAGAGGTGGAAAAGCGTAAACCAGATCCTTTCCCCAAGGTTGTGATAGTGCATCGATCCCTTGGCCCTGATCCCCTGGGTTGAGAGAAATTAACTTTTTTTTTATAATATCTTTTACCCAGGCACTTGATGTGATATTTTGCCAGGCTTGAAAAAACGAAGACAGACGACCCCCCAACTGAGCCCTGGCTTCATTGTTGAGAGGGGCTGAAGGACTGGGACTTGGACTTAAATAAATGGCCCTTTGATATTATCTCTTTTCCACTCGTTGTCTTTCTTTTGGATCTATCCTCATTCTTTTTGTTTCTGAAACAAAATGGTCTCCCTTGTTTAGGAAAGACGGCGACCGGAAAACCCTTTTTCCTATCAGATGCCTTGTCTAAAATATCATCCCATGCAGGACTGAATACAAAATTGCCCTGGCAGGGAATTGCACACAATTTTGACTTGGGAGCAACATTACCTTCCAACCCTTCAGCCAAAGAGATCTTCTGGCCGAGTTTGATAATGCAGCCGCTCTGTGTGACTAACTCCCCTAACCAGTTTTTAAGCAGCCTAGCAACAGATGTTGTAGCAATATTTGGCTTGAAGAAAGACGTAGATGCTTCCCAATTTTTTCTAAGATAAGTGTCCACCCTTTTATCCATCGTATCTTTAAGGGAGCCCAGATCTTCAAAAGGGAGTGCTAATTTCTTATTAACTTTTACCACTGGAGCATCTACTCTAGGAACCTCCTGCCAGACTGCGACATCCTGATCATTAAAAGTGTATTTTCTTTTAACTGATCTGGGAACAAAAAACGTTTTATCCGGTTTGTTCCATTCCCTCTTTATCAACTCCTTAATACAATCCTGAAATGGGAATACTCTAGCCTTTCTTGGCTTCAGACTGTCAAACATTAATTCCTGTCTTGCTTTGGTCTCCTTTTCATCTTTTATTTCCATGGTAGACCTTACTGCTTTTAAAAGAAGGTCCGTATCTTCTACTTTAACCAGTTCCCGACCGCCGTACGCAGGATTGCGTCCTGCGGGCGGCCGGGATCTTCTGTTTGGACGCGCCGGGGCGTCATCTCGCGAGACGCGAGAGTTCCTGTGAACGCGCGCGCGTGCGCGCGCGCGTTCACAGTGAAGCGCGGCTCGAGAGTTGGACTACAGCCTGCCAGCGATGATCAATCGCTGGCAGGCTGTAGATGCGATATAATCGCATCAAACAGCTATATCAGACGCTGTTTTATGAACAGCATCTGATATAGCTGCTACCTGGTCCTCTGGTGGTCCCATTTTCTGGGATCGACCACCAGAGGACCAGGTAACTACAGTAAAAGTTGCACCAAACACTACACTAACCCCCCACCCCCTCACCTATTAACCCCTTGATCACTCCATCTAGACCCCTGATCACCCCCTGTCATTGATCACACCCTTGTAAGGCTCCATTCGGACGTCCATATGTGTTTTGCGGATCCGTGGATTCACGGATCCGTGGATTCACGGATCCGCGGATCCGATCCGCGGATCCGATCCGCGGATCCGATCCGCGGATCCTCAAAACACGGACACCGGCAATGTGCTTTCCGCATTTTGCAGATCCGCACATTGCCAGAACTATATAGAAAATGCTTTTCTTGTCCGCAATTGCGGACAAGAATAGGACATGTTCTATATTTTTGCGGAACGGAAGTGCAGACCCGGACGCGGATCCGTAATTCGGATCCGAGCGGGACAAAGTCTGTCCCCATAGAAATGAATGGGTCCGCAATTCCGTTCCGCAAACAGAATTTCGGACGTATGAATGGGGCATAAGGGTCCTTATCACCGCCAGTTAGTTAGCTACTTGTTAGGTAGCTACCGCCCAGCCCACCGCACCGCAGTCACTGATTTTGGCAGAGATTTTTCATCCACATTGATCGATGCGAATGAAAAAATCTGTGCCGTTCATTTTTTTTTCAGCGCAGAGGCTGAACGGAAAAAATCTCATTACCCGTATGCTCAATATACGGAGAATCGCAGAAACTCCTAATGCTGGCCATACGTGTAATGATTGCGGAGACCCTCAAATGCCAGGGCAGTACAAAAACCCCACATGTGACCCCATTTTAGAAAGAAGACACCCCAAGGTATTCCGTGAGGGGCATGGCGAGTTCATGGAAAATTTTATTTTTGTCACAAGTTAGTGGAATATGAGACTGTAAAAAAAAAAAAAAAACAATTTCCGCTAACTTGTGCCAAATTTTTTTTCTGTGAACTCGCCATGCCCCTCACAGAATACCTTAGGGTGTCTTCTTTCCACAATGGGGTCACATGTGGGGTATTTATACTGTCCTGGCATTTTAGGGGTCCTAAAGCGTGAGAATCCAAATGCGTAAAAATGGCCTGTGAAATCCTAAAGGTACTCATTGGTTTTAGGGCCCCTTTGCGCATCTTGGCTGCAAAAAGTGTCACTCATGTGGTATCGCCGTACTCAGGAGAAGTAGGGCAATGTGGTTTGGGGTGTATTTTTACATATACCCATACTGGAGTGTGAGAAATATCGCTGTAAACGACAACTTTTTACATTTTTTATTCAAAGTTGTCAATATACAGAGATATTTCTCTCACCCAACATGGGTATATGTAAAATACACCCCAAAGCACATCGCCCTACTTCTCCTGAATCCGGCGATACCCATGAGTGACTTTTGCAGGCAGATGCAAAGGCTCAAATTCCAATGAGTACCTCTTAGGAAGGACATTTTTACGCATTCTCTTCTCACGCTTTAGGGCCCCTAAAATGCCAGGGCAGTATAAATACCCACATGTGACCCCATTTTGGAAGAAGACACCCCAAGGTATTCGCTGAGGGCATAATGAGTTCATGAAAATTAAACTTTTTGTCAAAAGTTAGCGGAAAGGGAGACTTTGTGAGAAAAAACAATAAAAATCAATTTCCACTAACTTGTGCCAAAAAAAAATATTCTATGAACTCGCCATGCCCTCATGGAATACTCTGGGGTGTCTTCTTTCAAAAATGAGGTCACACGTGAGGTATTTCTACTGCCCTGGCATTTTAGGGCCCTAAAGCGTGAGAAGAAAATGCGTAAAAATGCCCTCCTAAAGGTACTCATTGGAATTTGGGCCCCTTTGCGCATCTTGCCTGCAAAAAGTGTCACTCATGTGGTATCGCCGTACTCAGGAGAAGTAGGGCAATGTGTTTTGGGGTGTATTTTTACATATACCCATGCTGGGTGAGAGAAATATCTCTGTATATTGACAACTTTGAATAAAAAAATGTAAAAGTTGTCATTTACAGAGATATTTCTCTCACTAAGCATGGTATATATAAAAATACACCCCAAACCACATTGCCCCACTTCTCCTGAGTGCGACGATACCACATGGTGACACTTTGCAGCCAAGATGCAAAGGGCCCTAAAACCAATGAGTACCTTTAGAATTTCTGAGCCATTTTTATGCATTTGGATTCTCACACTTTAGGAGCCCCTAAAATGCCAGGTGAGTATAAATACCCCACATGTGACCCCATTTTGGAAAGAAGACACCCCAAGGTATTCCGTGAGGGGCATGGTGAGTCCACAGAATTTTTATTTTTTGGCACAAGTCAGCGGAAATTGTTTTTTTTTTTTTTTTTAATTTTGTTTTTACAAAGTCTCATATTCCACTAACTTGTGACAAAAAATAAAATTTTGCATGAACTCACCATGCCCCTCACAGAGTACCTTAGGGTGTCTTCTTTCCAAAATGAGGTCACATGTGAGGTATTTATACTGTCCTGGCATTTAGGAGCCCTAAAGAGTGAGAAGAAGTCTGGAATCCAAATGCGTAAAAATGCCCTGTGAAATCCTAAAGGTACTCATTGGTTTTAGGGCCCCTTTGCTCACCCAGGCTGCAAAAAAGTGGCACACATGTGGTATCGCCGTACTCAGGAGAAGTAGGGCAATGTGTTTTGGGGTGTATTTTTATATATACCCATACTTTGTGTGAAAAATATCTCTGTAAGCGACAACTTTTAAAATTTTTATACAAAGTTGACAATTTACAGAGATATTTCTCTCACCCAACATGGGTATATGTAAAAATACACCCCAAAACACATTGCCCTACTTCTCCTGAGTACGGCGATACTATAAGTGCCGCTTTGCAGCCTGATGTGCAAAGGGCCCAAATTCCAACGAGTACCTTTAGGTTTTACATGGCGACTCATAATTAGCCCGCCCAAAATGCCAGAACAGTAAACACACCCCACAAATGACTCCATTTCGGAAAGTAGACACCCCAAGGTATTCACTGAGGGGCATAGTGAGTCCGTCTGAGATTTTTTTTTTTTGCCAGAAGTTATCAGAAATTGAAACTTTTTTTTTTTCTCAGAAAGTGTCAATTTCCGCTAACTTGTGAAAAAATGAAATGATACATGAACTCACCAAGCCCCTCCATGAATACTTTGGGGTGTCTTCTTTCTAAAATGGTGTAATTTGGGGGATATTTATACTATCCTGGCATTCTAGCACCTGAAGAAACATGACAGGCGCTCAGAAAGTCAGAGCTGCTTCAAAATGCCGAAATTCACTTTTTGCACCATAGTTTGTAAACGCTATAACTTTTACCCAAACCAATAAATATACACTTATTGGATTTTTTTTATCAAAGACATGTAGAACAATAAATTTAGAAAAATTTATATAGAAATGTAGTTTTTTGAAAAATTTTACAACAGAAAGTGAAAAATGTCATTTTTTTGCAAAAATTTCGGTAATTTTTGATTAATAGCAAAAAAAGTAAAAATGTCAGCAGCAATGAAATACCACCAAATGAAAGCTCTATTAGTGAGAAGAAAAGGAGGTAAAATTCATTTGGGTGGTAAGTTGTATGACGGAGCAATAAACGGTGAAAGTAGTGTAGTGCGGAATTGTAAAAAGTGGCCTGGTCATTAAGGGTGTTTAAGCTAGGGGGGCTGAAGCGGTTAAACAGGGGCCTTCCCGTAAGGTCCTCCGAAGAGGAATCTGAGCTTTCTAATACTCCCTTTTTCTCTGAGTCGGACTCTGAGAAGTCTGATTCTGCCACTTGAGCCTTCCCCTGCCTAGAAGAATCTGGAATCAATTTTTTAAATTGTTCTACTGAGGAACGAACTTCCATCTTGACCAGATTTTGAATATTCTGGAACAAGGATGGCGATTCTTCCGCTACCAATCTATCCAGGCCGGGTTCGCAACAGGCTTTTCGGTAAGACAGATTCAACTTCTTTTTACATATCCCACATTCTCTGTATTTAATCTTGTGGGTAGCCTTCTTGGGGGCCTCTTTAATCTGCATCAACAATAGCCCACAATAAGTTACCAGTAAAATCAAAAATAATCTCCCCTAAGGGAGAACGTGGGTTACCACCCCTCTTACCCCCCCAGGAGTACCATGACAGCCTCAGAGTGGTGCTCCTGTCTCTCCATGGGCTGTTGTACTTCCCCTTCCAGCATGTCGATTGACAAGAGGGGAATCCGGAAGGAAAGTGAGGCTGTTCTTCTGAACTAGCCAAGCTGTATTCGCTTCGCCTTCCGAGTTGGCTAGCCGGCGTCTCATTTTCATGGGCGGCTCACCGCCCGCCATGTTTCTCAGCCCCTTCCCTGTCCAGCGTAGAACGCACTAGTCACTACCGGTGCACCAGCCAGATGCGTGCCAGAAACAGGGCCTGCAGAAGCTCGCTGCACCAGGGAGACAACAACTTCCTCCTCCCTAACGGAACTTCGCCCGGCCACAGGCATGAAGGGAACAAGTTGGCTGCCAGGAATCTCCCCATGGCCGAAAAAGGACACAGAATACTAGACTTTACAGCAGCTCCTAGAGGAGACTTTCGCCGTCAGGGACCTCCAATAGGTATGCAAAATAAAAGACCCTAGAAAGATCCATCCCCCTGTACTATGGACAGGAAACAGGAAGAAACTGAGGAATGGAGGATGAAGGACCCTATTTAAAGATCTGGGAAGGTCCTGTTTCCTGTGCGGAAGGGGGAGGATCTCTCACAGGTGCTGTCATGGGGCGTAATGGAAAAAAAAATTTTCAATTCAATATTCAGTTCAATGAAAAAACCCTTGTCCTATTTTCCCCATAGACAGTTGTAAAAAATTAAATCAATACGCCTTTTTGGTATCACTGCATCTATAAAAGTCTGATCTATTAAAATATAATAACATTTAACCCGAATAAGACACGTCGAAAAAAATACCAAAAACACAATTCATTAAGTAGTTAAACGGAACTAAACCTATATAAGTTTGGTGTTGCCCAAATCATACCGACCCGTCGAATGAAGATATCACAGTAAAAACAAAACTCAAAAATGCATTCGAAATGGGATTTTTTGTTTTTCTCAGCCCACAATACATTTGTTTAATATCGTTATCGGCGAAATTGCAGAAGGCCTCACTGGTAAGGTGTGACTTTTTGCTGATGACACAAAGATTTGTAACAGGGTTGATGTTCCTGGAGGGATACACCAAATAGAAAAGGATTTAGGAAAACTAGAGGAATGGTCAAAAATCTGGCAACTAAAATATAATGTTGATAAGTGCAAGATAATGCTCCTGGGGTGTAAAAACCCAAGAGCACAATATAAAATCAGTGATACAGTACTAACCTCAGTATCTGAGGAAAGGGATTTAGGGGTCATTGTATCAGACGACCTAAAGGTGGGCAGACAATGTCATAGAGCAGCAGGAACTGCCAGCAGAATGCTTGGGTGTATAGGGAGAGGCATTAACAGTAGAAAGAGGGAGGTGCTCGTGCCGCTCTACAGAGCACTAGTGAGACCTCATTTGGAGTATTGTGTGCAGTACTGGAGACCATATCTGCAGAAGGATATTCAGAGAAGAGCTACTAAACTAGTACATGGATTGCAGGACAAAACTTACCAGGAAAGGTTAAAGGACCTTAACATGTATAGCTTGGAAGTAAGAAGAGACAGAGGGGATATGATAGAAACTTTTAAATACATAAAGGGAATCAACACGGTAAAAGAGGAGAGAATATTTAAAAGAAGAAAAACTGCTACAAGAGGACATAGTTTTAAATTAGAGGGGCAAAGGTTTAAAAGTAACATCAGGAAGTATTACTTTACTGAGAGAGTAGTGGACGCATGGAATAGCCTTCCAGCAGAAGTGGTAGCTGCAAATACAGTGAAGGAGTTTAAGCATGCATGGGATAGGCATAAGGCCATCCTTCATATAAGATAGAGCCAGGGGCTATTCATAGTATTCAGTATATTGGGCGGACTAGATGGGCCAAATGGTTCTTATCTGCCGACACATTCTATGTTTCTATGTTTCTATTGCATGGAATATATTTAATAGAGACATTAGAAAGTACAGCTCCTCCCGCTAAAAATAAGACAGAGCAATAACTTTTTTATCTGTCTGTTCACATAGCCATATGAGGGCTTGTTTTTTGCAGGACAAGTTGTACTTTCCAATGCTGCCATTTAATATTGCATATGATGTAATAGGAAGTGGGAAAAAAATTCCAAAAGGTGTGAAAGTGCAAAAAAAAAAAAAGAAATTCCACCACAGTTTTGTGGGTTTTTTACTTTTTACTTTACAAAGTTCGATGTGCGATAAAACTGACTAGTTACTTTTATTCTACAGGTCAGTACGAATCCGGCAATACCTTATACATATAGTTTTTCTTGCGTTTTGATAGTGATAAAAAAAATTCTAAAGTGGGAAACAATCTGTTTTATTTTTTGGTTGCCATATTTTGACCCCTATAACTTTTTTGTAATTATGTGTACGGAGCTGTATTGGCGCTCATTTTTCGCTGGGCGATCTGAACTTTTCATTGATGCCATTCTAGGGTCTGTATGACTTTCTGAAATGAAGCGACCAAAAACGGTAAATCAGCCGGTTTGCTGTTTGCTGTATGGGGAATATATTTTTATAGTATGGGCATTTTCGCACATCACAACACCCATGATGTGTATTTTTAAAATGTTAAAATTTTTTTAGTTCTTTTATTTTTATTTTGGGAAAATGGGGGATGATTTGAATTTTTATATATATATTTTTTTTAAACTTTTTTATAGTTCCCATAGGAAACTATAACATTCAATCATCTAATTATCAGACTCCAATGCACTAGCATTGGAGTTTATGAGAAAATTGCTTGTTTCCTATAGAGCCCTATTACAGGCAAGGGCTCCATAGGAAATACTATGCAGCAGCCTTGTGTCATTCACAAAGACTGAGATTGCTGCATACATGCTTCGGCTCCTCCAATCGCAACACAGGGATGCCGAAGCACAAGCAGTTTTAAGCACGTGAAGATGCCATGGTCAGGATTGACCACAGCATCTGAGGAGTTAAATGTCCGCGATCGGCATTACTGCCGGTTGCGGACATGAGCCACAGGTGTCTGCTAGAAGAAGCAGGCGGCCACCCACACCTATGGCGGCTCCAGCACTCAGGAGCGGGTGCCATCTTTAACGACCCTGCCCGATGATGTACATGTACGTCATCGGGCGTGAACGGGTTAAAACACTCCCTAAAAATACTCCAGATGTACCTTCAATGTGCGGACAGGCTTTTCATCCTTCTCTCTCGTCATGTTTACATCCGCTTCAGAGCATGCCTGTTAAAAACAAACAAGTGCTTTTGAGTATGCCTCTGAAAAAGATCCGAGTTCATCAAATAACCCCTTGTCACCAGAGTCCCATTACCAGAAATTGCATTCTGCCCTGTCTCAGAATAAAGACCATCATTGTGGATCAGGGACAAGTAGATAAGGAACGGTCATAAACACTTGTTTCAGTTCAGTGTTAGCATATAAGGTTTGTATTGTATAAGCAACAACGACTGTATGTCATTGCTGTATGTCTAGTATATTGTATGGTCCCTAGATGGCAGTGTTACATTTGTGTAAGTTCCTGGTTTGCTGTGTCTTTGAAATAAACGAGTTCAGTGCTTGTTCAGTTACCGAGCAGGGGTCAATCAAACTACACAGACTGTCTGCCTGTCCTTTGTTTAGCCTCAGAAAGTATTTCTAACAGGTTATGGGCCCAGGACGTGCTACAGAAGCCCAGGATATAACACAGATTACCCCTGGATATAACCAGATACAGTGAACTAAAGCAATTGAGTGCAGGAGACAGCAACAGAAAGACAAACAGCAGAAATGGCTACCACCATCCCCTCAGCAAAGTTCTCCATCGCAAATCTGACAAATCAGAACTACCAATCCTGGAAATTCAAGATGAAAATGCTGCTCATAAGAGACTGTACGTGGAAATGTATAATTGAACCCAGACCTGCACAGCCCACAGAGGAGTGGTTAGACAGAGATTAGAAAGCCCAATGCAGAATCTCCCTACGCATAGACGATTATCAAATCATACAGATATGTAACTGTCAAACTGCTAAAGACAAGTGGGAAGGATTACAAAAAGTGCATCAAAGAGTTAATCTCAGCAATAAACTGTATTTAATCAGAAAGCTCTATCAGACTAAGCTGCAGACAGACCAGGACATGCAGGACTATATAAGACAGACTTTAGAAATGGTGGAGAGACTGAGAGGGATTGGAGAAGATATAAAGGACTTCCATGTTGCAGCGCTATTATTAAGTGGACTTCCTGAAAGTTATGAGACACTTGTCACAGAACTAGATGCACATCCAGATGATGAACTGACACTGAAATATGTTAAAGGCAAGCTTGTGGATGAATACAAGCCTAAAACAGAAAGCATGAGTAATGCAAATATATGTTCAGAGACTGCTTTAAAGATGAAATACAAAAATAAACACAGTAACGTGCAGCTAGAAAAGCGGGAATGCTTTGTGTGCAAAACGCCAGGACACCTAAAGGCAGATTGTAGAATCTGGAAAGCTAGAATGCAAAAGAAAGTGGATTGCAACAAGCTAAGAATGTCATAGAACCAAAGGAGTGTGCATTCAGATCCAAAAATGGTGTCACCTCTGTGCAAGCGTGGTGTGTGGACTCATGTGCTACAAGTCACATAACAATTGACTGACATTTCTTCACTCAGCTTGATGAAAGCAAAACAGAAAGGATAACTATAGCTAATGGACAATTCATGAAATCAGTGGGAATAGGAGATGGCTTTCTATACTGTCCTATCTCTCCAGATATCACTACAAAAGATCCATATGAGGAATGTTCTGTATGTGCCAGATCTTGAAAGCAACCTTTAGTCAGTAAAGAAACTCACTAACCAAGGCAATGTAGTCACTTTTCAGGGTGACAGTTGTATCATTACAAAGGGGATTGCTTGCTAGCAAAGGCTAAAATCATAGATGAAGTATAGAGATGAGCGAACACCTGGATGTTCGGGTTCGAGAGGTTCGGCCGAACTTCCGGAAAATGTCCGGGTTCGTGATCCGAACTCAACCCGAACTTCATCCCGAACCCGAACCCCATAGAAGTCAATGGGGACCCGAACTTTTGGGCACTAAAAAGGCTGTAAAAGACACCCAGAGGGATAATATACCACAATAAACGCATTGCGATTACAACTTTGAGCTAACGATCACCATGGGAACGCCTCCTCCAGTAGAATGTACTGTCGGATCTGAGAATTAAGTTGAAATCGCAATGCGATTCTTATATATTTGCTTAATTGCATTGCGATTTCAACTTATCATTGCTAAATAATTCCATCCATATCGTTAACTTACTGAGTCAGTAAGTTAGCGAATATGAATGGAATTATTAGCAATGCTAAGTTGAAACGACAATGCGATTAAGCAGATATATAATAATCGCATTGCGATTTCAACTTAATTCTCACATCCGACAGTACATTCTACTGGAGGAGGCGTTCCCATGGTGATCGGTAGCTCAAAGTTGTAATCGCAATGCGATTAAGCAAATACATAAGAATCGCATTGCGATTCCAACTTTTAGTACTCAACTTTTAAAATCGTACACCACTTTAAGTTCCAAAGTTGCAATCGCGTTCGAATAGAGACTTAAAGCTGTCTCTTAGTCAGTTTTAGTATTGGTGTGCTGTAATAGAAGTTACATTCGATGCTGAATATAACTTAGAGCAATACAGTCAACTTTATACTGTTAGTTTTATTATCGCGATAATACAACTATTCAAGAATCGTGTACGTGCGTCTGTACGTGTGTGCGTTACCTCGGACACTATTCTATTTTGCCAGCCACAGCTGAAACCACTGATTTATGGTATTGCTATTTTGGCAATTGAATTTAACCCCAGAAAATAATCTATCCTTTGCCAGACAGCAGACAGTATTATACTTGTCTAACCAAAGCTGGAACACCAGATTTAGGTGATTGGTATTTGGGCAATTGTATTTAACCCTTTAATAAAATATAGAAATTTCTTTCCTGAGTTTCTAGGGGTGACAATTAGCACAGCCAAGCCCCTGATGTAGGATATAGCAAAAAAAAAAACTAGTATTGATGGATTGATGGACTTGGTGGCAGCTTCTTCTGGCGCACCACAAGTCACAAAATGGCCGCCGATCAACCTAGAAAATAAGTGACAGAAAAACGCTCTGTGCAGCCTAAAAACCAGCGAGCAAGTAACTAGCAGAAGTTCAATGATTCTCAGCTGTAAATCGATCCGTTCATTAGGTGCTGTTGCTGACTTTAACCTGCCTAATCTCGCCCTGACAGAAGCTGCGTCCTCTCCCTACACTAATCAGAGCAGTGTGACGTGCGGCGCTACGTGACTCCAGCTTAAATAGAGGCTGGGTCACATGCTGCACTTGGCCAATCACAGCCATGCCATTAGTAGGCATGGCTGTGATGGGCTCTTAGGGCAAGAAGTAAAACGCTAGCTGATTGGCTGCTGTGCAGCCCTTCAGAAAGCGGGAAGTAATCGACGAACACCGAACCCAAACTTTTTTGAAAATGTCCGGGTTCGGGTCCGGGTCCCGGACACCCCAAAATTCGGTACGAACCCGAACTATTCTCGAACTGTTCGCTCAACACTAATGAAGTATATTAGCGGAACTGCAGTGAAATGGCTAAAACAGCCAAAGAGGATAAACATTCAAACTGCATCCACACTTGGCACAGACGCTTCGGGCACAGAAATCCTGATACAAATAAGAAAATAGTTGAGAAGAACTATGCAAGTGGTATTAAGATTAATCCTTGTTATCAAATAATGATCTGCACCAGCTGTATTAAAGGAAAAATGACAAGGACACCTTTTCCCAAGCAGATCAGCAGCACAGCTCAAAAACCTCTGGACTTAATTCATTCAGATCTTTGTGGTCCAATGAAAACTATAACTCCAGGAAAGAAAAAGTCCTTCCTGACCTTCATTGATGATTACTCCAGATATACCACAGTGTTTCTACTTCATAATAAGGATGAAGGGGGGGGGGGCGTGGCGGATGCCAGGAGCAGAGGACGCGTCTTAGTGGAGCTCCGTACGGACCTTTAAACAGCGGCTCATAGCGCAAGTGTAGGCGATCTTCCTGAAAAACTTACCCTCTAGCTTCTCCCCACACTGTGAGAGCCCCTGATGATGACGAGGGGCAAGAAAAAGGGTTCAGGCCCGCAAAAAATTACGGCCTTCTTCCCTCCAGCAAAAGGAGCAGAACAAGATGGCGCAGTTTCCTGCCGCTCAGGAGATGCGATCCACTCCTCTCCTAAATCCTTTGGCCCTCCATAAGAGAAGTCCTCACCAGAAGGAAGCACTGGAACTCTCCTGCAAGAAAACTAAAAGCAAAGATTGGTGACAATGGTGAGTGAAAGTTCAGCCCATTCTTCCATTTCTGCAATAGATGATGTTAAACTCACTAAAGACACCAAGTTATCAGTGTCCATCACGCAGGACATGTTCACAGAATTAAAACAATCAATCCACAGAAATTTCAGAGATACCATAGCCACCATACACTCAGATATAGTGTCCATAGGTGAAAGGACAGCCCACCTAGAAGAAAAAATTGAGGAATTTGTATCAACACCCTGGTGGATGTATATAACACTATGGAAGATGAACTGGCAGCCATTAAACTAAAGCTGGCTGATGTGGAAGATCGTTCCAGGAGAAATAATATTCGCTTCCGCAATATTCCTGAAACAATCCAAGATTCCCAACTGCATGATTTCATAAAGGATCTAATAGTAGCTTTCCTTCCTAATACTCTGGATCAAGAATTGATTATAGATAGAGTTCACCACACACCAAAGCCAAAATCCTTGCCAGCAACAGTACCTAGAGATGTCTTGGCTAGGATCCATTTTTTCCATTTAAAAGAAGCACTGATGAGAGCTGCTCAAAAGAAAGATGCTATCCCTGACAGATTTCAGAAAGTGATTCTATTCACAGATCTCTCACCTACTACTCTTACAAGGAGAAGAGAATTCCAACAATATTCGAAACTCCTACGCGATAATAATATTACTTACAAGTGGGGTTACCCAGTTAAGCTTACCGTCAGGTATCAAAATTCATCAATCGTCCTGAACACCCCTCAAGAAGCTGCAGATGCATTAATAAAATGGAACATTTGAACACCACAAGAGCGCAGCGCATCCAAAGCTGTCACCACAGATGCTCCATCTCCAAAGAAAAAAACAACCAAATCTACCCCTCGAATGGTCAACAGTGGGAAGAATTTCTCCGTGAACCATTTACACCACGGATCGCCACACGAAAACCAAATAAGGTCCACATTGTATGACGCTTTATTTACTCTCTCTCTCCCTAATCCTTTTTTTCTCTACACTATCCTATAGTTGAAGTGATCTGATATTTTGTGATTTGAAGTCCCGGTTGGACTATTCTCATATATGTTATCCCTGTTACTCTTTTTTTTTTTCTTTTTTTCTTCTTTTTCTTCTTTCCCTTCTGTCTTTCTATTTACTTTTTTTTTCACGTTACTTATATACTAGCACCTACAGAAACGATTTAAAAATGGACTCATGCTATCACGGATATCTTGTATCTGTCTTATTGCCAAAAATAGTATGTATGCATATTCAACACAATGTCATGTATTTCCTATACACCTATCCCCATATTATGATCATATCACTACTCAGAAAATATATACGGTAATAATATGGGGATAAAAATATTATCTTTAAATGTAATGGGGCTTAATAGCCCATTCAAAAGATCCATGCATTGGGCAGAGGTTAGAAGACAGAAGGGAGATATTGTTTGTATACAAGAAACACATCTTAATTCATCTGACATTCACAGGTTGCATCACCTGTCCTTCCCCTTCCTTTACTTCGCTCCAGCTACAAACAAAAAAGGAGGTGTAATGATTGGTTTCAAAAATTCTATTTCCTTCCATTGTCAGAGAACTATAGTGGATGACAATGGTAGATATTTAATTATCATATGTGACATTAACAACACTAGATACACTCTAATGAATATATATATACGCCCCCAATAAACATCAATTTAGGTTCATAAAGAGAACCATCAAGTTAGCTCAAGAAAACACACAAGGTTAATTGCTTATTTGTGGTGACTTTAATTTATGTCCAAACCCTGAAATAGATAAATCCACACAATCCTCTCAGACTTCCAAAGACACCCCCTTACAGGATTTTCTCTTTCAAGAGAATCTATTTGATACATGGAGAATACTCCATGTCAATGAAAAAGACTTTACTTTCTTTTCCCACCCACACAATTCTTTCTCAAGGATTGATTTATTCATAGTAGATAGATGGCTCCTCCAAAAAATACAATCATCCACCATTCATAACATAATTTAGCAATACAATATACTCCCCCTGGAGAATGAACAATTCATTACTACAATTAACTTCAGTTAAAGCTAGCATAGAAGAAGCCCTCAAAGAATATTTCATATTTAATGATAATAATTCAGTAACAGACTTGACTGTGCGCACACAAATCTTTCATAAGAGGCCATTTATTAAAATACGCAGCCACACAAAAAAAAGATTAGGCTCAAAACTACCGAAACTTTATTAATCCGATTCAAGATCTGGAAAAAAAACATAAACAGACATCAACCACATCCCGACCACCTAACGCAAGGATGCATCCTGCGGGCGGCCGGGATGTTCCTCCTTGACGCGTCAGCACGTCATCACGCGAGAGGCGAGATTTCCTGTGAACACGTGCGTTCACAGGATTGCGCCGGGAGGTAGTTTTACTACAGCCTGCCCAGCGCTGATCATGCGCTGGCAGGCCGTGTATGTTTAAAAAAACGCCATCTAAATTGCATATCAGACACTGTTTTGTAAACAGCGTCTGATAGGTCTGCTGCCTGCTCCTCTGGTGGTCCCTTTTGCTTGGGACCACCAGTGGACACAGGCAACTATGTAAGTGCACCAATCACCCCCCCCCCATCACTGATTAACCTCTGATCACCCCATGTCACCCCCCTGATCACCCACTGTCACCCCCCCATCACTAATCACTCCCCTGTATGGCTCATTCAGACGTCCGTATGTGTTTTTCTGATCCACGGATCCGCAAAACATGGACACCGGCAATGTGCTTTCCGTATTTTGCGGTCCGCAAATTACTAGAACTATATAGAAAATGCCTTTTCTTGTCCGCAATTGCGGACAAGAATAGGACATGCTCTATCTTTTGCGGAGCTGCGGCCTGATGTTTCGGGGCCGAAACCCGGAAGTTTGCGGCCGCAGCTCCGCAAATGGTGATGCGGAGAGCACATAGTGTGCTCTCCATATCACCGCCGGCCCCATTTACACTGAATGGGTCCGCATCTATTCCGCAGAATACAAAATCCAAGTCTGGCTGGATTATCAGCACTTAGCTTCCCCCTTCCTACACGACCCCCTTCCTTAGACCGTCCGAATTACAATATCATAGAGAATACTGTTTAGTATAAAAATATGTTTTACAAAAAATATGTTTTACAATGTATATATATATATATATGAAAGTTATACCACGAGCACTTCTTGAGGGATTAAATTAGAAGACATATTATGTTCAAATATTTGATGCGGTATTTTATGCTTATAATATGTTGTTGCGATTTTCTTATGATCATGTGAATGGGGTGATACACCAGTCGCAAATCCAGTCCTGATATTGGATATCACCCAATCCTTAATTAGTTCAAGTATAAAAAAGGGCACATATACATCTGCAGGCACTACTATTGAGGAAGGGGTATGCACCCTGAAATGCGTATGGCGTGCCCTGCAGAGTATACTTCATAAAGTAATTTGTAATATCGCTTGCAAGCCGAAAGAAACTTAAGAATTCCTCCCGCAGAGCTACTTCAATAGTTGGTTAATTCTATTCAAGGACCTGGGAAGGAGCTGCCCATTTCCGTGACATCATCGTCACGTGAGCTGCCGCCGGTCACGTGGGACGCCGCACTTTGACCGCCAGACCACACAGGACGCTGTGCTAGGTCCAGTCGGCGAATAGAGGAAAAGAAAAAAAACAACTTGCTGCTATCAGAAGACTGGTAATGTACTGCAGTTATTTATTGAGAACATACGAAAGTTCTACCTGCGGACTCCTATGCATTGAATACTACCCATATTCGGGACTTGTCATATTCGCTTAAGCAGTAGAGCGCATTTCAGATTACAACACCTTCACTGCCAGTAGCCGCATCCAATGACTTTTTTTTTTAATTTAAATTATTTGTGCCTCCAATTTTATGGTTTAGGATATATATTGTTATTCTTAATTGTCAGTTTTAATAAATGTATGATTTTTACCGAATCCATGTCCATCTGTTACTAAGTATATGAGTTCCCCCCATACTCTCTATATATTCTCCTTAATCTTCTTTTGGTCCGGGTGGTACCAGGGGTGTGCACCTTACCTATCCTTGACTATCTAGTGAGCCACTGATTACATATTAATACCCTTTATCCACAATAGACAATCTTCAGACGGTACTAGAAGATTTATAGACCTAATGGATATTGCTCATTACTCTCGAACGCCTTCTCTGCTCCTTTCTCTGGATGCGGAGAAGGCGTTTGACAGAATCCATTGGGGCTATGTGAAAGAAACCCTAAAGAAGTTTGGGTTTAATGGCTTTTATCTATCAGCAGTTATGGCCCTTTACTCTAATCCAAGTGCTTCGGTTTACACCTCTTATTTCCCCTTTGACATCAGAAATGGAGTTAGACAAGGCTGCCCAATGTCCCCACTTATATTTGCCCTTTCCATAGAACCATTTGCAGAACATATTAGGAAATCCCCCCTTATCCATGGTCTGAAAGTAGGCCATACTGAACATTGTATAGGCCTTTTTGCAGATGACATCCTAATTATTACAACAAACCCGGCCTCCTCTTTGACCACTATTAGCGACATTATTAACAAATCTGGACAGGATTTACAAAATCAATGCAAATAAGTCACAAATGTTAGATATGGGTCTTCCACCCCATATAAAACAAATAATCACTCAAACCCAGAAATTTCCTTGGTCCCAAAATTCTCTTACTTACCTAGGGGTCCAACTCGCATACCCTACAAACAAACTTTTCAAATTCAACTACCGTATTTTTCGCCCTATAAGACGCACCGGCCTATAAGACGCACCTGGGTTTTTGAGGAGAAAAATAAGAAAAAAAATATTTTTAACCAAAAGGTGTGCTTTTGAAGTAATGGTGGTCTGTGCATGACAGTATTATGGGGGATCTGTGGATGGCACTGTTATGTGGGGAGATGTGGATGGCACTGTGATGGGGGGATCTATGGATAGCACTGTGATGGGGGATCTGTGGATAGCACTGTGATGGGGGATCTGTGGATAGCACTGTGATGGGGGATCTGTGGATAGCACTGTGATGGGGCATTTATGAATGACACTGTAATGGATTGGATCTGTGGATGACACATATATAGCATCTTATGCTATATGTGTCATCCACAGATCACCCAATCACAGTGTCATCCACAGATGCCCCTTTTCTAAAACATCTGGCCCATGGCTGCTTAGGGGCGAGCCTGGCAGCACATGGCGGGCGGCCCGCCGCTAACAGCGTGACTGCTTAGTATAACATTTAAAATCTTTAATTATGTCCCCTTATTTCCTAAAAGCCTAGGACAGTAGCGCTCTGCTAACCTGCTATACCGATCCTCTAGCAGGCAGAGCGGTGCGGCGGCAGAGCTGGTGTGTAACGTCCTCACTGGCGTCATCTGCCTGCTCCTTTCACTTTATGAATGAAGCAGGAGGAGCAGGCAGATGGCGTCAGTGAGGGCGTTACACCAGCCTGCCGCCGCACCCTGCCTGCTAGAAGATCGATATAGCAGGTTAGCAAGCGCTACTATCCTGGGCTTCAGAAATAAGGGAGCATGATGGAGTTTTAAATGTTATACAAGCAATCACGCGATGGCGGCCGCCCGCCATGTGCTGCCAGGCTCCGCCCTCCTTCCATGCTGATACATCGCAGGCTGTGCGATGTATCGGCTTCAGCTATAGGAAAATGGTAGTATTCGCCATATAAGACGCACTGCCATTTTCCCCCCACTTTTGGGGGAAAAAAAGTGCGTCTTATATGGCGAAAAATACGGTACTTACCTCTTCTGGACAAAATAAAACACAACCTTATTAATTTACATCTTCACTCACTATCTTGGGTGGATAAAGTAGCAGCAATCAAAATAGTCATTCTCCCAAAAATATTATATGTTTTCCGTAACGTCCCCATCTGGGTTCCAAATTTCCTCTTGCAAAAACTACAAGCCCTGATCAATCGTCACATATGGGGCAAATGCAAACCTAGAGTTAAAGCTTCAAAAAGAAACCTAGATTTAAGACGCATCAGAATTTTTGGAAGTAAAGCCTATGTACACATTCCAAAAGAAAAACGTACAAAATTGGATGCATGTGCAAAAGAAGGAGTACCTTTGGGTTACAGTGAATCTCAAAAAGGATACAGGATTTTACAATCAAGACACAAACAAGGTCAGAAGTCTGATTATTGATGAAAGGTCTGTGTGTTTAACTATTCAAACTGAGAAAGAATCAACATCAGTCACTCAAGAAAATAAGGAAAGTGACACAGAAATAGAAATAACAGAAAAGTAAAAAACTGAAACTGAACCAGTGATACCTTCAGTCAGAAGATCAACCAGAACCAATAAAGGTGTTCCAGCTGAACGTTTATCTTACATAGCTCGCAGAGCCATTCAAACTGAACCAGGTTCATGGGAAGAGATGCAGAAACTGCCAATGCATGAGAAGCAAATGTGGAATAAAGCCACTAATGAAGAGATGACATCACTCAATGATCTCCAGACATGGACACTTTTAGAGCTGCCACAAATTAAACTTGCCATATTATGTAAATGGATTTTGAAAACCAAATGTAACTCTGAAGGGAAAGTTGGGGTGTCCGGCAAAGGATAGATAATTTTCTGGGGTGAAATTCAATTGCCAAAATAGCAATACTGTAAATCAGTGGTTTCAGCTGTGGCTGGCGCAGTTCAATAGTGTCCGGCAAAGGATATATTTTTTTCTGGGGTGAAATTCAGTAGCAAAAATAGAAATACCGTAAATCTGGTGTTCCAGCTGTGACTGGACAAGTTTCATAGTGTCCGTCAAAGGATATATTTTTTTCTGGGGTGAAATTCAATTGCCAAAATAGCAATACCATAAATCAGTGGTTTCAGCTGTGGCTGGCCAAGTTTAATAGTGTCCGGCAAAGGATAGATTTTGTTCTGGCGTGAAATTCAATTGCCAAAATAGAAATACCGTTAATCAGTGGTTCCAGCTGTGGCTGGCCAAGTTTAATACTGTCCGGCAAAGGATAGATTTTAAATTGTTGTGTGAAATATAACCATTTTGGCCAGGTACAAACCCCTGCACTGCATATTTTTTTAAATAAATTAGTGTAGACCCCAAAACATTGGGAAAATATAAAAAATAAAACAAAGTGTAAGTGCACGGTAGTATAACAGTGGTTGGGTGAGGTCGGTATACATGTCTATTCTGCATAAGGTACAAACAAGTCCTGTGGGATCCATGCCTGGTTCTTTTTAATAAACGAAAGCTTACCCACATTGTCTGCGGACAGGCGGCTGTGCTTGTCTGTTATAATGCCACCAGCCATGCTAAACACAAGTTCAGACAATACAGTAGCTGCAGGGTAGGCCAGCACCTCCAAGGCGTAAAGAGCAAATCAGGACATGTGCCCAATTTGATGACCCAGAAGTTGAATTGGGCAGACCCAGTGGCGTAGCTAGAAATGATTGGGCAACACAGCAAATTTTTGAATGGGGCCCCCCTCCCCCAGTAATTTTTGCGCAAACCCCTTCCTTTCATGCCGCTATGCCTGTGGCTACTAAAAATCGCTCTCTCAGACCAGGCCCAGCAGCTGTTTCATTCGCTTTCTACACTGTTTATACTGCCACTGTATATAATTTCATTGTATAATACTGTTAGTCCTCCTCCTCCTCCTCCTGGATGGGCCCTTTTACGGCCCCAAAGCAGTTACTTCCCCGGCTTCCCCTGTAGCTATTCCCCTAGGCAGACCCATCAGTCAGTACGTGTACTGTTACACCATGTTGCTGAAATGCTGCCTCCCGCTAAGATGTTCCAGATCTGCTGGTGGTGCAGGTTGTTGTGGCGTGATGACAAAGCTTTTCCGCATTTTGCCCATGCTAACCCTGCCTTCTGAGGTGTTGCTGGTGACCCAGCTGCATTGGCAAATTCTTCCTCCTCCTCCTCTGCCTTCACCTTGTGCTTCCACTGAGTCCATGGTGTCAGGTGGGAATGCCATCAGCAGCATGTCTACTAGCGGGCTCATCTTCCTATTACACTCCAGTGAGGGAATTATGGACGGCACGTTGTCCTTGTAACGGGGATGCAGCAGGGTGGCCACCCAGAAATCAGCAAAAGTTAGAATGTGGCAGTAACTGGGCGGTCGTTGCGCAGGCACTGCAGCATGTAGTCACTCATGTCTGCCAGGCTGCCCAGAGGCAAGGACAAGCTATCCTCTTTGAGGGAGGTATATCGCCTATGTCCTCTGTATCCCCCAGCTTTCCTCCTACTCCTCTTCCTCCAGAACTGTGCCCTGGCTGGACAATTGTGTTCCAGGCCAGGGCCTATGTTGGTGCAGATGCCCACCCTCTGAGCCACTTGTATTTGGTTAGCCTTAAGTTAAGGATAAGGCGTGTATATAGTTTTGTTTCTTTATATAGTAAGTTTAGCTGCATTATAGTTATTTTAATATGTTTTTAAGAAAATTTGTAAATAGTTTGTTAATGGTTTGAGTGAAAGGGGGAGGGGGGTGTTGTGTGTGTTCGATTAACTGAATTGATTTTCACTGTCTGGTGTTTAGGAATTTCTGCACCCTAAATTCAGCATATGTGGCAGGCAGGGGATGTGTGTCAAACCGGCTAGGCCCAGACCTGATAGTATATTTCGCCCATTAGCGCACAACACCAGGCCGGGCTGGAGGCTCAGTGGCACCAACCAATGGTCGGTCTGTTGTTCCATACCTGTCCACAGCTCCTGCGCGGTGCGGGGCTTGTCCCACAAACACACAAGTTTTAAAACAACCTTTTGTCGTTTCCCCCTGGCTGTGGAGGTGTTACGCTGAGTGGATGAGGAGGAGGTAGAGGAGGAGGAAGCCGAGTAGGAGGAGGAGGAGCAGGTAACAGGATACAAAGAGAAATGCCCAGCAATCCTCGGGGGCGGAAGGACATTCGCAAAAATACTATCCGCCTTTGGGCCAGCCGCTACATTTACCCACTGTGTTGTTGGTTATGTGGACGTTGCCACAGATAGCGTTGCGCAGTGCACACTTGATTTTGTCCGTCACTTGGTTGTGCAGGGAAGGGATGGCTCACCTGCAAAAGTAGCAGCGGCTGGGATACACGTACTGTGGGATAGCCACCGCCATAAGGTTTTTAAAACTGTCCACTAGACAGAATGACAGCATTTCAAAGGACCAGGAAGTTTGAAAAAGGGATTCAGAGCCATGGGTAGGGGGGTACTTCCTCTTTCTATTTCTTTTTCTCTCCAGTGTTTGGGAGATGGACAGCTGATAGCTGAACACTTCCATGGGATTTGGTGGAGATGTTGGTGACAATGACAGATGTGGTAGCGTTGCTGCCACATCCTCTGTTTGCTGGGTGACAGGTGCCACCGTCACTCACTTGGGCTCAAGTTTAGAATGTTTATTATTTTTCTGTATTTTATTTTTAAGTCATTTCCATAATAACATATGTTTGCAGGGCATTTACCTACATTTTCCTGCCTTTTGCAGCCCTCTAGCCCTTTCCAGGGCTATTTTACAGCCATTTAAGTGCCCAAAAGTTCGGGTCCCCATTGACTTCAATGGGGTTCGGGGTGAAGTTCGAATCCCGAACCCGAACATTTTCTTGAAGTTCGGCCGAACTTCTCGAACCCGAACATCCAGGTGTTCGCTCCACTCTACTCTTATCCCCCAGACCCTCAGATAAAGGTATAACAAAAGGCTATCAACTCCTAAAAAAAAAACATTCAAGACCCCCTCATGCATCTAAAGTTATTATGGGAGTACTGATCTAAACAGAACTATCACTAATGAAGAATGGACTGAGTCCTTTACTATCACCTCTAAACTTTCAAGATGTGCTGACCATCTTGAGGGTGCCCGAATTTTTTTTTATAGGTGGTACAGAACCCCGATATTTCTAAATAAAATTTTTCCAGAATCCTCCCCCGTATGTTGGTGATGTCGGTGTTCTGACGGTACCCATTTTCATATGTGGTGGGAGTGCCCTCCTGTTTATCAGCTCTGGAAAAAAGTGTTTGATGTTATTTCTTTTTTTTCTTTTCAAAGGTCTTTTTATTGTTTTATAATAATCAGAACAATAACAGAATTGAGGTATACAGGAGAAATCATCATACATCAAGCTGACGGAGAAGTGACAAGGTTACAGCTTAAGTGTGTTTGATCTTATTTCTAATATTTGCTGTTTTATTGTCACCCTCTCGCCAGAACTGGCTCTTATTTGTGTGGGACTAAACTCTTTCCCGACAAACTTGAAATCCATTGTAAACCATTGCATTTTTGCAACCAGAAGCAAAATAGCATCTTGCTGGAAAGCAAACTCGATCCCAAATATCAATAGAGTTATCAAAGTACTAGACTAAAAGTGTTTATTTGAAGGGATTTGGGCTTCCTCCAGGAATAAAAAGCCGGTCTTTAAGAATAAATGGGAACAGTGGTTAAATAAACCACTCTGTAACATTCATACAAATGATTTTATACGAAAATAATTTCTCATCTCCTCCATTTTAACCTTGAATATTCTATTCCCCCCCTCCCCATCTGTGGTCTATTGCTTGACTCTGCTTCCTATGCCTATTAAGGATAACACAATACCCGGACCAAAGAGAGTATTAATAACCTTACCAACCTATATGGATAAAGGCTCATGAACATTTCTTATCCTGTTGCATATGTACCTATCTATCTGATTAGATAACTTCTGTAACTATAATCACACGATATGTTACTTGTTATATATCTGTAACCTTTGAAACCTGTTCAATAAAAAAAACTCATTGTTCAAAAAAAAAAAAAAAAAGGATGAAGTGCCAGAAAAATTAGAAGAGTATCTCGCTCAAGTAAGTAATACATTTGGCAGGATGCCCAGAGTACTACTAACAGATAATGGCTCAGAATATACAAGTGGTAAAACACATGCCATTCTCAGGAAACATGCAATTATGTTCCAAACAACTGTTCCATATAACCCAGAGCAACATTGAGTTGCCGAGAGAATGAACCGCACACTGTGTGAAAGTGGGAAGAGCATGCTATTTGATGGTGATATGCCAATTACATACTGGGGAGAAGCTATCATGACTGCACGTTATCTTCAAAATCATTTGCCAGGAAAAGCAACAACAAAAATTCCATATGAATTGTGGAACAAATAGAAACCTAGATTTAAGACGCATCAGAATTTTTGGAAGTAAAGCCTATGTACACATTCCAAAAGAAAAACGTACAAAATTGGATGCATGTGCAAAAGAAGGAGTACCTTTGGGTTACAGTGAATCTCAAAAAGGATACAGGATTTTACAATCAAGACACAAACAAGGTCAGAAGTCTGATTATTGATGAAAGTTCTGTGTGTTTAAAGTTTGATCAACAGACACAAACTATTTAAACTGAGAAAGAATCAACATCAGTCACTCAAGAAAATAAGGAAAGTGACACAGAAATAGAAATAACAGAAAAGTCAAAAATTGAAACTGAACCAGTGATACCTTCAGTCAGAAGATCAACCAGAACCAATAAAGGTGTACCAGCTGAACGCTTATCTTACATAGCTCGCAGAGCCATTCAAACTGAACCAGGTTCATGGAAAGAGATGCAGAAACTGCCAATGCATGAGAAGCAAATGTGGAATAAAGCCGCTAATGAAGAGATGACATCACTCAATGATCTCCAGACATGGACACTTTTAGAGCTACCACAAGTTAAACATGCCATAGGATGTAAATGGGTTTTGAAAACGAAATGTAACTCTGAAGGGAAAGTCTGTCGGTACAAGGCAAGGTTGGTTGCTAAAGGTTACTCACAGAAGTTTGGTGAGCTACTGATGCTACTTTTGCTCCAGTTGCTAAACAAAGTACTTTCAGAACACTTATGACAGTGGCTTCCATGCGTACAATGATTGTAAAACATCACAATATTAAGACAGCTTTTCTTAATGGTGATATTGAAGAAGAAATTTACATGTTTCAGCCAGAAGGATATGTGAAAAAGGGACAAGAGCACCTTGCCTGCAAATTGCAAAAATCTCTTTACGGCCTTAAACAATCAGCTCGAGCATGGAACTTTAAGATTAATTAAGTTCTACTAAATGAAGGATTTACAAGAAGCAAAGCTGATCCGTGCCTATACGCTAAACAAGTAGACACTGAATTGATGTATCTGCTAATTTTTGTGGATGACCTGATCATTGTACACAAAAACAACGATGAAATTGCAAAGTTAACAGGAGTACTCAATAAGCACTTTGTAACTAAAGACCTAGGTGAAGTGACATATTATCTTGGAATTGACATCCAGTGTGAGTAAGAAGGAAGTTTACTGTGAAACCAAAGTGCAAAAATTGAATCTATTCTTCAGCAATTCAACATGATAGAGGCCAAAGGAACAAGCACATCTCTGGATACAGCCTATCCAAAGTTAGAAGGAGAAGATGATCTTCTCACATCCAATGAACAGTACAGACAAGCAGTGGGGGCACTTCTCTACATTGCAACCACTACAGGTCCAGACATTGCATCTGCCATGTCTCTTCTCAGCAGGCGAGTTGATAAACCATGTCAAAGAGACTGGAATGCAATTAAAAGAGTTATGAGATATCTGAAACAGACAAAAGACTTAAGTTTGAAACTGTCAGCAAGTGGTGACTTAAACCTCACGGGATATGTGGACTCCGATTGGGCAGGTAACCACAGCACACACAAATCCACAAGTGGTTACCTATTAAAATTAGGAAACAGTCCTATATCTTGCTCCAGCAAGAAACAGATGTCAGTGGCATTGTCCTCTACAGAAGCTGAATACATATCTGCAGCTTATGCCAGTCAAGAAGTTGTGTGGTAACAGCAATTACTCAAGGATCTTGGAGTGGCAACATCAGAACCTACCATATTATTTGAGGACAATCAGGCTTGCATTAAGCTTGCAACAAGTGAGAAGATTAATGCAAGAACCAAGCATATCGATGTCAGACCATTACATTCATGAGTTAGTTGATCAGAAAGTGATTGTACTTGCGTATTGTGAGTCTGAAAAAATGATTGCTGATGCTTGATGATTGCTGAGGCAAAGCCACTCGCTAGAAACAGATTTGTGGATCTTAGATCAGAAATGGGACTGACATAGATAGTACTTGTTGAGTGGGGGGTTAGCATACAAGGTTTGTATTGTATAAGTAACAACCACTGTATGTCATTATTGTATGTCTAGTATATTGTATGGTCACAAGATGGTAGTGTTACATTTGTGTAAGTTCCTGTTTTGCTGTGTCTTTGAAATAAAAGAGTTCAGTGCTTGTTCAGTTACCAAGCAGAGGTCAGTGAAACTAAACAGACTGTCTGCCTGCCCTTTGTTTAGCCTCAGAAAGTATTTCTAACACTCAGAAGTCAGAAAAGTGCATTTACACCAACAGATTATGTAACCAATTTCTGTGCAATAATTCCTGTGTGTAACAAAAAACAGTGGCGTATCTATCACTAGGCAAACAAGGCATTTGCCTAGGGCGGCAGTTGCTAATGGGGTGGCAAAATGCCTTGTTTGCCTTAGTGATATAGTTAAATATTTTTTCCCCCCTTGTCCTTGTTTGTCCGGTCCGAATCTGATCCAATCCTTCACTATGCAAGCGGAATCTCCGGCGCCGCCCGCATAGTGAAGGACTTGATTACTTACTTCCTCCTGGCTCCTGCTCCTCCGAGTCCATCATGACTCCTGACTACTTCATCCCGGCCCGACATGACATCCCCTGCTGCGTCCGCGCGTTGCCATCGTGACAAGTCCCGTGACGTCACACAGAGATGGAGTCACGGGCCGGCGGCAATTCTAGGGCGGCAGCCGGCAGGGCCTACGCAGCGTGTGCTGACTGCTTGACTCTAGACCCATTTAAAACGTGAATAGAGTACCCAGTACCCTCAAATTACTATCACAGTCTGGAGCCCCTGGAGGACGATTAAATAAGTATTGGGGGCGGGTTATAAATTATTTAGAGACACTCTAGGAAATTGGAACAATATACCAGTGACATGCACATTGCATCTGCATGATATTAAAGGGATTCTGTCACCACATATAATATGTGGTGACTAGTGATGTCGCGAACATAAAATTTTCAGTTCGCGAACAGCGAACGCGAACTTCCGCAAATGTTCGCGAACGGGCGAACCGCCATAGACTTCAATTGGCAGGCGAATTTTAAAACCCACAGGGACTCTTTCTGGCCACAATAGTGATGAGAAAGTTGTTTCAAGGGGTCTAACACCTGGACTGTGGCATGCCGGAGGGGGATCTATGGCAAAACTCCCATGGAAAATTACGTAGTGGACGCAGAGTCGGGTTTTAATCCATAAAGGGCATAAATCAACTAACATTCCTAAATTGTTTGGAATAACGTGCTTTAAAACATCCAGTGTGTGTATACGATCAGGTATGATGTTGTATCGATCAGGTAGTGTAAGGGTTACGCCCGCTTCACTGACATTGACAGACCAAACTCCTTTTAATGCACCGCAAACAGTTCATTTGCACAACCGCAAACTCCCCATTTGCACAAGGTTGGATACCAAGCTAGCCACGTCCGGTGATGTCATTGAAGGTTTCTTCCTCCACCCAGCCACGTACAACACCAAGGGTCCCAAAAGATGAATTGAATTGATTTTTCGAACGGTGAGATGGTTAAAAAACGCTGGCTCCCTCCACTCTGTTTTAAACCACGGTCACTGCGTCTGCGCCGTGCAATTTACTGTCACACCGATATGAGTTGTATTTTCTGTAGTACTATTCTCATCAGTTTAATCCTCTAACGTCCCCAATCTGGGGGCCATTGCAATTACTGTCACACCCGGTATCAGTGGTTGGCACTGGCAGTGGGCACACTACAGTCAGTGGAAGAGGCCTGACACACACTGGCAGCAGGCAAACAACTGAATTTAGACTACTGTCTAAAAATTAAATGCCTTATTTATCGGCGAAGCTACTGTGCCACCCGGTATCAGTGGTTGGCACTGGCAGTGGGCACACTACAGTCAGTGGAAGTCAGTCTGACACACACTAGCAGTAGGCAAGCAACTGAATTTAGACTACTGTCTAAAAATTAAATGCCTAATTTATCGGCAAGCTACTGTGCCACCCGGTATCAGTGGTTGGCACTGGCAGTGGGCACACTACAGTCAGTGGAAGAGGGCCTGACACACACTGGCAGCAGGCAAGCAACTGAATTTAGACTACTGTCCAAAAATTAAATGCCTTATTTATCGGCAAGCTACTGTGCCACCCGGTATCAGTGGTTGGCACTGGCAGTGGGCACACTACAGTCAGTGGAAGAGGGCCTGACACACACTGGCAGCAGGCAAGCAACTGAATTTAGACTACTGTCTAAAAATTAAATGCCTTATTTATCGGCAAGCTACTGTGCCACCCGGTATCAGTGGTTGGCACTGGCAGTGGGCACACTACATTCAGTGGAAGTCAGCCTGACACACACTAGCAGTAGGCAAGCAACTGAAATTACACTAAAGTGTAAAAATTAAATGCTTTTTTTTGATGCAAAGTACTGTGCCACACGGGATGACAGGGGTGGGCACTGGCAGTGGGCACACTACAGTCAGTTGAAGTCGGCCTGACACACACTAGCAGCAGGCAAGCAGCTGAAATTACACTAAAGTGTAAAAATTAAATGCCTTTTTTATGCAAAGTCCTGTGCCAGCCGGTATGAGTGGTGGGCACTGGCAGTGGGCACACTACAGTCAGTGGAAGTCAGCCTGACACACACTGGCAGGCAACTAACCTTAGATTAAAGTGTAAAAATGAAGTGCCTTTTTTTAAGCAAAGTCCTGTGCCACACGGGATGACAGGGGTGGGCACTGGCAGTGGGCACACTACAGTCAGTTGAAGTCGGCCTGACACACACTAGCAGCAGGCAAGCAGCTGAAATTACACTAAAGTGTAAAAATTAAATGCCTTTTTTATGCAAAGTCCTGTGCCAGCCGGTATGAGTGGTGGACACTGGCAGTGGGCACACTACAGTCAGTGGAAGTCAGCCTGACACACACTGGCAGGCAACTAACCTTAGATTAAAGTGTAAAAATTAAGTGCCTTTTTTTTAAGCAAAGTCCTGTGCCACACGGGATGACAGGGGTGGGCACTGGCAGTGGGCACACTACAGTCAGTTGAAGTCGGCCTGACACACACTAGCAGCAGGCAAGCAGCTGAAATTACACTAAAGTGTAAAAATTAAATGCCTTTTTCATGCAAAGTCCTGTGCCAGCCGGTATGAGTGGTGGACACTGGCAGTGGGCACACTACAGTCAGTGGAAGTCAGCCTGACACACACTGGCAGGCAACTAACCTTAGATTAAAGTGTAAAAATTAAGTGCCTTTTTTAAGCAAAGTCCTGTGCCACACGGGATGACAGGGTGGGCACTGGCAGTGGGCACACTACAGTCAGTTGAAGTCGGCCTGACACACACTAGCAGCAGGCAAGCAGCTGAAATTACACTAAAGTGTAAAAATTAAATGCCTTTTTATGCAAAGTCCTGTGCCAGCCGGTATGAGTGGTGGGCACTGGCAGTGGGCACACTAGAGTCAGTGGAAGTCAGCCTGACACACACTGGCAGGCAACTAACCTTAGATTAAAGTGTAAAAATTAAGTGCCTTTTTTTAAGCAAAGTCCTGTGCCACACGGGATGACAGGGGTGGGCACTGGCAGTGGGCACACTACAGTCAGTTGAAGTCGGCCTGACACACACTAGCAGCAGGCAAGCAGCTGAAATTACACTAAAGTGTAAAAATTAAATGCCTTTTTCATGCAAAGTCCTGTGCCAGCCGGTATGAGTGGTGGACACTGGCAGTGGGCACACTACAGTCAGTGGAAGTCAGCCTGACACACACTGGCAGGCAACTAACCTTAGATTAAAGTGTAAAAATTAAGTGCCTTTTTTAAGCAAAGTCCTGTGCCACACGGGATGACAGGGGTGGGCACTGGCAGTGGGCACACTACAGTCAGTTGAAGTCGGCCTGACACACACTAGCAGCAGGCAAGCAGCTGAAATTACACTAAAGTGTAAAAATTAAATGCCTTTTTTATGCAAAGTCCTGTGCCAGCCGGTATGAGTGGTGGGCACTGGCAGTGGGCACACTACAGTCAGTGGAAGTCAGCCTGACACACACTGGCAGGCAACTAACCTTAGATTAAAGTGTAAAAATTAAGTGCCTTTTTTTAAGCAAAGTCCTGTGCCACACGGGATGACAGGGGTGGGCACTGGCAGTGGGCACACTACAGTCAGTTGAAGTCGGCCTGACACACACTAGCAGCAGGCAAGCAGCTGAAATTACACTAAAGTGTAAAAATTAAATGCCTTTTTATGCAAAGTCCTGTGCCAGCCGGTATGAGTGGTGGACACTGGTAGTGGGCACACTACAGTCAGTGGAAGTCAGCCTGACACACACTGGCAGGCAACTAACCTTAGATTAAAGTGTAAAAATTAAGTGCCTTTTTTTAAGCAAAGTCCTGTGCCACACGGGATGACAGGGGTGGGCACTGGCAGTGGGCACACTACAGTCAGTTGAAGTCGGCCTGACACACACTAGCAGCAGGCAAGCAGCTGAAATTACACTAAAGTGTAAAAATTAAATGCCTTTTTATGCAAAGTCCTGTGCCAGCCGGTATGAGTGGTGGGCACTGGCAGTGGGCACACTACAGTCAGTGGAAGTCAGCCTGACACACACTGGCAGGCAACTAACCTTAGATTAAAGTGTAAAAATTAAATGCCTTTTTTTTTGATGCAAAGTCCTGTACCACACGGAATGACAGGGGTGGGCACTGGCAGTGGGCACACTACAGTCTGTGGGCCTGCAGCTCCTCACACACAGGCAGGCCAGGCAACTGCAATATGTATATAAAGAAAAAAAAAGCAGACTAATGTTGCAGCCCTAAAAAGGGCTTTTGGGGTGCTGTCAGGACGCTGTCCTTACAGCAGAGATCAGATGAGTCTTTCAGGACTGGAGTGGACACTGAATTCACTAGCCTAGCTATCAATTTCCCAATTAAATCAGCAGCAATTACACTCTCCCTCCTCTCACTAAGACTGCAGCTTCAGAATGAATCTAAAATGGATGCTGTTCAGGAGGTGGGAGGGTCTGGGAGGGAGGGTATGCTGCTGATTGGCTGGAATGTGTCTGCTGACTGTGAGGTACAGGGTCAAAGTTTGCTCAATGATGATGTATAGGGGGCGGACCGAACATCGCATATATTCGCCCGGCAGAGGCGAACGCGAACAAGCTATGTTCGCCGGGAACTGTTCGCCGGCGGATAGTTCGGGCCATCTCTAGTGGTGACAGAATCCCTTTAATATCATGCAGATGCAATGTCCATGTCACTGGTATATTGTTCCAATTTCCTAGAGTGTCTCTAAATAATTTATAACGAGATTACGGCCAGCAGCGTTGTTTCGGCGGCCATCTTGGTGTAGCCTTTTCTGCATAGGCTCCCTCTTATTTCCCTCTAGTGCTGGTTTCTTTCTGCCGTTTTTAGCCACGCCTCCTCCTTCCTTTCTGCAGCTCCCTTGCTGTCTGGCTGCCTCTCCATTACACTGCCTTCACTAGCTGGGTGACTACCCACTGTGAGTTATTCGCTATCCCCTTTATTGTCCCCTTAGGCTGTCCCTCAGGCAGTTAGATTGCCTGTCAGTACACTAACATTCTGTTTGTCTCTTACAGTGCATACAGGTCCTTCTAAAAAAAATTAGCATATTGTGATAAAGTTCATTATTTTCTGTAATGTACTGATAAACATTAGACTTTCATATATTTTAGATTCATTACACACAACTGAAGTAGTTCAAGCCTTTTATTGTTTTAATATTGATGATTTTGGCATACAGCTCATGAAAACCCCAAATTCCTATCTAAAAAAATTAGCATATTTCATCCGACCAATAAAAGAAAAGTGTTTTTAATACAAAAAAAGTCAACCTTCAAATAATTATGTTCAGTTATGCACTCAATACTTGGTCGGGAATCCTTTTGCAGAAATGACTGCTTCAATGCGGCGTGGCATGGAGGCAATCAGCCTGTGGCACTGCTGAGGTGTTATGGAGGCCCAGGATGCTTCGATAGCGGCCTTAAGCTCATCCAGAGTGTTGGGTCTTGTGTCTCTCAACTTTCTCTTCCCAATATCCCACAGATTCTCTATGGGGTTCAGGTCAGGAGAGTTGGCAGGCCAATTGAGCACAGTAATACCATGGTCAGTAAACCATTTACCAGTGGTTTTGGCACTGTGAGCAGGTGCCAGGTCGTGCTGAAAAATGAAATCTTCATCTCCATAAAGCTTTTCAGCAGATGGAAGCATGAAGTGTTCCAAAATCTCCTGATAGCTAGCTGCATTGACCCTGCCCTTGATAAAACACAGTGGACCAACACCAGCAGCTGACATGGCACCCCAGACCATCACTGACTGTGGGTACTTGACACTGGACTTCAGGCATTTTGGCATTTCCTCTCCCCAGTCTTCCTCCAGACTCTGGCACCTTGATTTCCGAATGACATGCAAAATTTGCTTTCATCCGAAAAAAGTACTTTGGACCACTGAGCAACAGTCCAGTGCTGCTTCTCTGTAGCCCAGGTCAGGCGCTTCTGCCGCTGTTTCTGGTTCAAAAGTGGCTTGACCTGGGGAATGCGGCACCTGTAGCCCATTTCCTGCACACGCCTGTACACGGTGGCTCTGGATGTTTCTACTCCAGACTCCGCAGGTCCCCCAAGGTCTGGAATCGGTCCTTCTCCACAATCTTCCTCAGGGTCCGGTCACCTCTTCTCGTTGTGCAGCGTTTTCTGCCACACTTTTTCCTTCCCACAGACTTCCCACTGAGGTGCCTTGATACAGCACTCTGGGAACAGCCTATTCGTTCAGAAATTTCTTTCTGTGTCTTACCCTCTTGCTTGAGGGTGTCAATGATGGCCTTCTGGACAGCAGTCAGGTCGGCAGTCTTACCCATGATTGCGGTTTTGAGTAATGAACCAGGCTGGGAGTTTTTAAAAGCCTCAGGAATCTTTTGCAGGTGTTTAGAGTTAATTAGTTGATTCAGATGATTAGGTTAATAGCTCGTTTAGAGAACCTTTTCATGATATGCTAATTTTTTAAGATAGGAATTTTGGGTTTTCATGAGCTGTATGCCAAAATCATCAATATTAAAACAATAAAAGGCTTGAACTACTTCAGTTGTGTGTAATGAATCTAAAATATATGAAAGTCTAATGTTTACCAGTACATTACAGAAAATAATGAACTTTATCACAATATGCTAATTTTTTGAGAAGGACCTGTATATACCTGCCATTATGTCTCACCCTGATGAGCACCCCACCTCACAGGCTTTGGAGGCAGGGAGAGACACACAGTTCTCTTCCCCTGCACCTGATGCTGGTAACACCGTCTTCTCAGCAGACGCTTTCCAGCGCTCTGTCTCTGAAGCTATCAGGGCAGCCTATCAGTCTATGACCCACACCCTCACTAAGTCCATTTCTGATGCCCTCTCAGCCCGCCCTAGTGTTGCCAGTGACATGGCACAACCTGACTTGTCTGCACAACAGCCTCCAGAACCCTTTTGATTGGTGAGTCTAATGCCACCCATGAGAGCGCGATATCGCGCAAAAGAGCCTCATCCCGCCAGGCAGAATGGGCGAGGAATTGGAAATGTGCCAGAGCACAAACTGAATCTGACATCGGCTCTGAGGAGGAGGCAGGGTTTAAGGATACGGATTTCCCTGAGGACTAGTTGTCCGATTCTGCCCCTACTGACCCTGTTCCGGTACGCACATCGTCGCCTCCCGGCGCTTCGTCTTCGGACGCATTGCAGGGGCCTTCTGGTCTCCTAACCGATCCTCTAGGGAAACCTCTCTTCAACCCCGATAGTCTCTACCACCCTAGGTCGGCCGAATGGCTTTCCTCGACCACATGGCACAGTACCTTGAGGCACGTGTTCATTGCCCTCTGACTAAAGAGGCCCATAATAAACTAAAGGCTGAGTGCCCAAGACCCATGGTGGCAAACAAAGTTTGCGAGACTCCTACAGTGGACCCTAAAATGGTCCAATTTTTATTCAAGTCAGGGTGGAACCCCAGAAGGGGTCTGGAGTCGGCCCTCAAAGCGTGTCAGGACAAACTCTTGGACGTTTTCGGTCCTCTAGCAAATAAATACATTTTTTTTTTAAATGGCGGATCACGCCAGAGCGGCTAATACATCTGTGGATTCGGAGGAACTCCGGGGTGGATCCAACGGGCCATATGCATAGTCGGCAATGTGAACACCTCACTGTCGATTGAACGACGTAAGGCTATATTATTTAAGATAGAGCCAAAATTAGCGAATTTAGCCCTCACTGAGGCCGGTCGGGAGGCACAGGGCCTCCTTTTTGGAGAGCCTTTCATTAGGGACATGGGCAAATTCGTTGGTGCCTTTACGGCCCTTGACAAGGCACAATCTTCTATGAGGAAGGTATTCCATGGCTGCAGGCCTTACAGAGGAAGTTCCGGTTTCTGTCGTCCCCACGGTAAGTGTTCCTCCTCTTCATTCTTCTCTAAACTGTGTATGGGGCAGACTCCGACATTTTTCTCATGTCTGGGCATTAATCACGTCGGACAGTTGGGTGTTGTCCACGATCCGTGGCTTCCAGATAGAACTGGTACAGTTCCCGCACAATCTTCCGTCTCCCCCACCCATGTCAAATTCCAGGGCCGCGTTAGGGGCCATAGACAAAGAGCTCACAGACCTCTCCACAAACGTGCCATCGAACAGGTCCAGACCTCTTCAGAGGGCGTGCTCAGCAGCATTTTTCTCGTACGGAAAAAGGGGGGCAGATGCGCCCCGTCATAATCCTCAAACCCCTGAACAGGTTTGTACGTTACAGGCACTTCAAGATGGAGGGTATTCACCTCCTCAGGGATCTCCTCCTCTAGGCCTCCAGACTGGATGGTGAAACTCGATCTCAAAGATGCCTATCTCACCGTCCCAGTATCAGTACCTTCTCCGTTTCCATTGGAAGGGACAAGTGTGGCGTTTCTCTTGTCTTCCCTTCGGCCTGTCTTCGGCTCCTTGGTGCTTCACCAAGATCATGCGCCCGGTTGCGGCTTGGCTCCGCAGTCGTGGGGTCAGGTAAATAATATACCTGGACGACATTCTTCTACTGGCCCAGGAGCCCACTATTCTTCTCTCGCAGTTACAGATAACTATGGATCTCATGTCCCAATCGGGTTTCCTCATCAACTACGATAAGTCTACTCTGGTCCCGTCCAGAAAACTTGGAATTTCTTGGTGGATTCCGTCTCGGAGACTCTCAGCCTTCCTCAGTCAAAGCTCCGGCCCATCCGCAAGGAACTATGCAAGACGCTGGCTACTCCTCAGATTACGCTTCGCCATCTGGCGTGGATTATAGGACTCCTTTCCTCCTCGATTCAGGCAGTGTTTCCGGCCCCTCTCCATTATCGGGCTCTTCAGCGCCTGAAACATGCTCACCTTCAGGCTGGTGCCTCATACGCGGATCTGATCGCTCTGGATTCGGAGACTCGAGACGAGTTGCGTTGGTGGATCTCCAATCTTCAAGCTTGGAATGGGAAGGCGATCTACGGTCCTCCTCCAGATTTCACGATCGACTCGGACGCCAGCCTACTCGGTTGGGGGGCCCACTGCGACAGAGTTTCCACCGGAGGACACTGATCTCAGGAAGAATCCTCTCTCCATATGAACGCTCTAGAGCTGTTGGCCGGGTCATTTGCCATCCGCAGCTTTGCCAAGAGCATAGCCAAAGCTTGCATTCGTCTGCGTATGGACAACGTGTCGGCTGTCCGCTATGTCAACTCCATGGGGGTACCCTTTCAAGCATGTTATCTCATTTGGCCAAGGAGTTCTGGTCTTTCTGTCTCAACCAGGAAGTTACGGTGGTGGCGGAGTACCTACCTAGTCTGCAGAATGTCCAGGTGGACTGGAACTCGCGATACCTCAGGGATGGCAGCGATTGAAAATTAGACGGGCTGGTGTTCTCCGACATCTCCTCCCTCTGGAGGTCCATTCTGTATCGACCTGTTTGCCTCTCGGCTGAACACTCAGCTGCCACGTTTCTTTAGCTGGCGGCCGGACCCAGACATAGAAGCTGTGGACGCATTCCTGCAAGATTGGCAAGGCTTCCCCGGGTCCTGACTCAGGTCCGCTGTCAGCAGGCGGATTTGGTGCTGATTGTGCCGTTTTGGACCTCTCAGTCATGGTTTCCTCACCTGCTGGATCTGCTCATCCTGCCACCATTGCTCCTCCCGGACCACCCAGAACTCCTCTTAGGCTCCTGAGGCGTGCGACACCTGCTGTTGCTGGAGGGCTCTCTTCGTCTGCTGGCCTGCGAAGCTCTTTTGGACGCGACTAGAAGAGACTCTTGAAGGAATCATGGGCCCCTGGCACCAGGAGGGCCTATAGAGCGGCCTGGAGATCATGGGCTGTTTGGTGCGTGGCACGGGGTGTGGATCCTGTTTCAGCCCTTGTATCGGCCATTCTAGAGTTTTTAATGTCTTTATTCGAGGATGAGAAAGCGTATCACACCATTAATCTCTTCCAGTCAGCGATTTCTTCTTTTCACCAAGGTTTCGAAGGACGCCCTGCGGGTCAACATCCCCTTGTATGCCGTCTTCTCAAGGGATCACGAATGTCGCGGCCCCCTCGGCCGTGTTTTTCTTCCACCTGGGATGTCTCTTTGGTTTTGGATCTTTTCACGTCATGGCCGTCTATCTCTCAGCTTTCCCTGCGCTAGCTTTCGGCCAAGCTGGTTACCCTCTTTTGTCCGATCTCATGCAAGAGGGTTTCCGACGTCAGGGCATTGGATTCGATGCCAGGTCGTTTTCTCTGGATGGGGTCACTTTCAATATTTCCCGCCGGACCAAAACACATATTCGATTGATCTCTTATCCCAGTTTTCCGGCCGTTCCGTCCCTTTGCCCGGTCGTTTGTCTTCAGGAATACGAAGCTAGGACCTCCGTGCATAGATCTGCTGAGAATCAGTTGTTTCTCTCCTATTGTCGACCGTTTGCTCCTGTCTCTACTCCTACTCTCGCACGCTGGGTTAAATGGAGTGTGTCTTTGGCAGGAGTGGATACCTCCGTGTTCACGGCTCATTCTACTAGGAGTGCAGCTTCCACCTCTATGATGGTTTTTGGGGCTCGTCTGGAGGACATCATGAAGATTGCCGACCGGTCTTGGGTTTCGACTTTTAGAGAGCTCTACTTTTGCCCTATTCAACATGCCTTTTCTTCTGTTATAGTACAGCTTTAAACTTGCAATGGGAGCCTCCGTGTCTTGACATAAAATTGTAGGATTTTACTAGTTCATGACGTAAAGTCATTTCATAAAATCATGACTTTACGTCATGAACTAGTAAAATCCTACAATTTTACTAGTTCATGACGTAAGTCATGATTTTATGAAAGACACGGAGGCGAGTATTGCCCACCCTATTTGTATTTTTCCCTCCCTTGGGTTATTGCTTATTTCTTATGTGCTTTTCATTTTGATACTCCATGCTTCTGTTGACTTGTTTGCACGTTTTGTACGGGTGGAACATTTCCTTTCATGCACTTTATTCTCTTTGCAGGATGAGTGTGCTGTCGGATTGCGTCCGAATGTTCTTGTGGAGTAACCTCTTCCTGTTCCAGTTTCGTCTGTTGCGAGTTCCAGAGAGTGCGCCCTTGATCCTTGGGTTCCGGAGGGCGGTTCCGTTGATGTCCCTCCCTGGTTTCCGGTTCTTCTGTTGTCAGTTTCATGAAGTTCGGTTTGGTTGTCCAGTGTCGGTTCCGGTTGAGGTGGCATCCGCCAAGAAAGAGGAAGTACTGAGGACTGGTGGACATTATATAGGGGGCACCTGTGAGGGGAGGGACTGTTGCTATGGCAATATGTTAATGCGGTTCATTTTTTCTTTGCTGCTGTGGCTGTCAGTAAAGAGAGATATAGCAATACTCGCCTCCGTGTCTTTCATAAAATCATGACTTTACGTCATAAACTAGTAAAATCCTACAATTGATGACTTTGTGCATGTACTGTATGCATTTACTGTACACTAAAATCCGGATCCCTGCAGTCTTCCCTATAGTGTTGGCAGTCTGTACCGTGTGAACAGGAATTAGTGGCGTAACTAGAGTTCTATGGGCCCCAGGGCAAACTTTGAATTGGGAAACATTCTTTCCTGTATACTTACTTGTATATAAAGTGCAAGTTCTGCCAAAATTTTTGTTGGTTTTAGGAACTGAGGCCATGATTAAGAGGGACGGCCGGGGGCATCCGTATTGCGCCGATAGAGGTAAAATTCTTGGACCGGCGCAAGAAGAACCACAGCGAAAGCATTTGCCAAGAATGTTTTTATTAAATCAAGAACAAAAGTCGGAGGTTCGAAGACGATCAGATAACGTCGTAGTTCCGACCATAAATGATGCCGACAGGTGATCCGGCGGCGTTATTCCCATGACCTGCTTAGCATGCTCGATCAACACTAGTCCCCACTGTGCCCCAGAAGTAATAATGCTCTCATAGTACCTATACTAGTAATCATGTTCCCCATAGACCCCCAGTAGTAATAAAGCCCACCATAATGCCCCCAGTAGTAATAATTTTCCTTATAATGTGACAGTGCAAAAAATACCCCCTTTTAATGCCCTCAGTTGAGCTAATGTCCCCATAGTGCTTCCCTAATGTACCAGTATAAAATACCCCTATATAGTGCCCCCAGTAAATGCCCCCATTTCTCCTCTCTCTCTTCCTCCTAGTGCCCCCCAAAATGTACCAGTATAAAATGCCTCTATACAGAGCCACCCATATAAAATACCCCTTCTTTGTAGCCTCAGTAGAAGCCCCCATAGTGTTCCTCTCCCACCTTTCCCCATAGTGCCCCCCATATAATAGAAGTTTGAGTTGATTTTTGCACCCCATCCTGTACTGCTTGCATCGGTCTGGATAAAAACTGAAGGAGATCTTTGCCATACTACACCCTTTCTTAGATTCTCTGTGTCCAGCCACCAGAGAGTTGAAGTTTTAACATGGAATCCGAAATTTTAGGTCTAACGATGTTTGGCGCTTGTCCCACTCTTTCAGAAGCCAGGCCTGAAGGGTTCTGTAGTGTAGCTACAATGCAGGCTGTCATCTGCCCCAGGAGACTCTTTGTTTCTCTAACGGAGAAGAACCTTCTCTTCAAGAAAACTTTGATGGTTTTTTGAATAGATTCTATTCTTTCTGCAGGAAAATAGGATGTTTGTTTTGCGGAATCTAATAGGAATCCAAGAAATTTTACGCTTGTTTTTGGTAGTAGGGATGACTTTTTTAGGTTTATTACCCAGTCTAGATTTTTTAAAAGGAGGCAAAATTTGTCCTGGTCTGATTTTGCCTGGTCCTCTGAATCTGATATTATTAGGAAGTCGTTCTGGTAGGGGACGATCGTTAGGCCCTGAGTTCTCAGGAAGGCAACGATTTCCACCACCAGTTTTGTGAATATTCTGGGGGCTGAAGATAGCCCGAAGGGGAGGGACACAAACTGAAAATGGTGAAGGAACCCCAAGGGATCTTTTATGGTAAACCACAGGAATCTTTGAGACTGGGTCTGGATTGGGACTTGATAATACGCGTCTTTTAGATCGATGGTACACATGAGCACGTTTCTTTTTATCAGAGGGAACGTGGAATTTAAGGATTCCATTTTGAACTTTCTGTAGGACACATGTTTGTTTAATTTTTTTTAATTCATTATCATGCGATGGGCTCCCCTTGGCTTTTTCACCAAGAACAAAAGCCCTGCCCCTGTTGTGATGTGGGAACTGGAACTACTACTCCAATGTCTTAGAGGTTCTGAACCTCTTTCTAGATTAATTTTAACTGGGCTTTTGATGGATGATGGGATATTAGAAATTTTTCCGGAGGAGGGGGGGGGGGGGGTGGTGAGATAACTCTATCTTGTAACTGTTTTTTTTACAAGGTTTAAGGCCCAGGGGTTGGAGTTTAAATATTCCCACTGGGAAAGGACGTTTTTTAGAGGAGATATCCTCTACCCCTCCCACCTTTTGCATAACTCCAGCGACCAGTTTTACCTTTCCCTCGAAAGGACCTACCCTGGTTTAACTGGGAGCGAAAGGAAGGCTTCCTTTTAGGGGGGTTTTCTTCAGGGAACCCTTTTTTCTTGTCGGTAGCCTTTTTAAGGATCCTGTCCAAGACAGGTCCAAACACGTACTCCCCTGAGAAGGCTATCGAACACAATTTGGATTCAATATCGTCTGTCCAGGATTTAATCCACAGGACCCTTCTAGCGGCGTTAGATAGGGCGGCGTCCTTTGCCGATAACCATAAAGTCTCAGCCGAGGCATCTGCCAAGAAGCCTGTGGCTGACTTCAACAGGGGAATAGAATCGAGAATCTGATCCCAAAAAGTTTTTGTCACAGTCACTGTGACCTTCTGTCCATGCTCGTACTGCAGCTCCTTGCTGCAGTTCCATTCCTGTGTGTTGTATGTGGTTCTGTATGGGTTAACTCCCCTGTGTGCCTATTAGGAGTTATTCCTCTCTGTTTGCTCCATGGGTGTGGCCTCTCTGCTGCACTCATGGAACTTGTATATAAGGCTGACTTTCCCTCAGTTCTGGGTCAGCTCTCCTGGTGTATGTTTGTCCTGTCCTGCTCCTGGTTCGTACTCTGTCTCCCATGCTGCTGACCCATGGGATTCCTGTCTGTCTGTGTTCTGTGGGTTCGCCTACTTGCTTATTGTCGTCCTTATTCCTGTGTTTCTGCTATTAGTTCTGCCAGTTATGTTTGAGTCATCTTGTGTTTATTATTATGTCTTTCTTCCCCCGGAAGGAGGTCTGTCGTTCCTCGGAGAGGGAATGTTCTCGGAGCAGCTCTCGTGCTGGCACTAAACATCGCCGCCTCCCAGGATTTTCTAAAAAGGCTATCAGCCTTTCTTTCCATAGTGTCCTTTAGCTGGGAAGAGTCCTCAAAAGGCAGAGATGTTTTCTTGTTAACCTTTGCTACCTGCACATCGATTCTAGGTATTTCATCAGAAATTTTGAATTCCAAGGGATTAAATAATAATCTATTTTTAAACTCTTTAGAGGTACCTTGCTTCCTTTCCGGGAACACCCACTTGTCCATGATCATCTCTTTGATGTTTTCATTGATGGGAAATACTTTGGAGCGTTTAACCTGTAAGCCACCGAACATTTCCTCCTGAACAGAGTGAGGTTTCTGGATATCTTCTATGCCCATGGTATTTCTGACCGCCTTCAGGATGTCATTCATTTCATCCGAGGTAAAGAAGAATTTCCTTGATTCCTCAACTATCTCATCCTCGGATAAGGGATAATCTTCATCCTGTTTCCTGGATGAAGAGGCCTCGTCCTCTAGCCCGCCAGAGTCTGAGGAGGAGATATTTGCTCGCTTTTGACGTTTGGGTGGATGTACCCCAAGGGTCTCTTCCCAGAATGATGCCAATGAAGATTTAACCTCCTTATAGATCATGGATTTGAATTCCTGCATGATGGATGGCTGCTCATCTCTTACGATTTTTGTAATACACTCCTTGCAGAGTTTTTTAGGGTATTTATCAGGAAGTTTTGCGTAGCACTGGATGCACTTTACACTCTTCCTGGGTTTCTTCAAAAACTGTTTAGAAACCTATAGTGAGAGAGCAGCTGTATCAATGCAGGATTCTATGTATAGTAACAGAGAAAATCTGTAGTATACCAGAAGAAAAATTTATTGAGTCTGAGGAGGAGTCTGGGGTAAGATGCCCTTCCCCCCTCCCTGGGTGACCATAACCTAGAGTGTCCTGGGTAACAATAACTGGCCCCCATAGGAACTCCTCTATCACAGAGTTCTGCCGCCACAATCTCAACATTAAGAATGGCACTTACAGTTTGAAGAGCTGGAGCGTCATGCTCCTTCTGCTGCTGCGTCTCCTGGTCCGACATGTCTGCCCAGCGTTTGGAGACCGCAGCCTGATGCATGTATCTTCTAGAAACACTTCCGGGTTTCTCCCCGACCCGTTTGGAGACTCCATCACATATTTTGTTAAAAAGACTGGACAAACAAATCTTTACATGTAGGACTTTTTTGTGTTGTAAAAGGAAAGGCGTTAACATTGAGGGAGAGGGACCATTCACAGACCCAACAATATCAAACGGAACTTAAAACAATCTTCCTTAACCTCTTAGGGACACATGACGTACTGTTATGTCATGATGCCCTGGTACTTAAGGATATATGACGTACCGGTACTTCTTGTGTATTTACGAACACTGCCGCGTGGCGGGCGGTGATTGGATCAGAGTGCCTGCTGAAATCATTAAGCAGGCACTCTGTGAAAATGCCGAGGGGGGTCCTGTGACCCCCCCCCCTCTGTATCAGCAATCACTTTGCAGCGCTTTCGGCAGTTTCTGATCCTCGCAGTCCGTAACCGCGGGGGATCAGAAATTTCAAAATTACTTTTTTTTTCTTTTTAATCCCCCCCCCACCCCATCTCATTTCCAGGATGGCCGAGCGGGTAAGTAGAGTGTCAGCACATTGCTGAAACTCTGCTTGAAACGTAGGAACCTCTGTATGGAAGGGGTTAACAGGGAGGGAGCTCCCTCTCCCATCGGGGGCTGCTGTGCCATTGCAGCCCCCGATTCTTGAGGGGATCACTGAGGGAGGGGGCCCCCTTCCCTCCCCATCACCCGCTCCTCTGTTGTGGCAGCGGGTGATGGTTACCATGGCAACCGGACACCTTCACAGGCGTCCTGCTTGCCATGGTAATGGTAAGTCTGATCAGACTTCTGCTAAAGTGTAAACTGAAAATACAGTACACTATATAGTGTACTGTATTGTATTATACAGACATTAGACCCACTGGATCTTCAAGAACCAAGTGGGTCTGGGTAAAAAAAAAATGTTAAAAAATAAGTGAAAAAAAATTAAAATAAAAAAAACACATTTATCACTGAATAAAAGTTAAAAAAATAAAATACACTACACATGTTTGATCTCACCGCGTCCATAATGACCTGATCTATAAAACGGTCATGTTACTTTCCCCGCACAGTGAACGCCATAAAAAAATAAATGAAAACTATGATGAAATAAAAATTTTGCCCACCTTATTTCCCAAAAAAGGTAATAAAGGTGATCAAAAAAGTCGTATGTAAGCCAAAATGGTACGAATCAAACCGTCATCTCATCCCGCAAAAAATGAGCCCCTAAATGAGACAATCGGTCAAAAAGTACAAAAAATTTGGCTCTCAGGCTATGGAGACACTAAAACATTGTCGTCGCCCCCCCACCCTAAAACGCTGTCTTTGTGTTAGAGTAAAATAAATTTTAAAAAGTAAACATCTTGGGTATCGCCGCTTCCGTAAAAATCTTCTCTATAAAAATATCACATGACCTAACGTCTCAGGTAAATACCGTAAAAATATGCAATTAATTCAGTGTAAAAAAAAACATTTTTGTCACCTCACATTACCAACAGTGTAATAGCAAGCAATCAAAAAGGTATGTGCACCCCAAAATAATGCCAATCAAACCGTCATCTCGTTCCGCAAAACCTACATAGGACAATCGCCCAAAAAAATAAACAAATATGTCTCTCAGACTATGGACTATGGAGAAATTAAAACGATTTTTTTTGTTTAAAAAATATTATTGTGTAAAACTTAAATAACCTAAAGAAAAGTATACATGTTAGGTATCAATGCGTCCATAAAAACCTGCTCTATAAAAATAACACATGACCTAACCCCTCAGGGAAACACAGCAAAAAAAATATAAATACAGTGTAAAAAAAAAACATTTTTGTCACCTCACATTACAAAAAGTGTAATAGCAAGCGACCAAAATGTCATATGCACCCCAAGAAAGTGCCAATCAAACCGTCATCTCATCCTGCAAAAAATGAGCCCCTACATAAGACAGTCGCCCAAAAAAAAAAAATATGGCTTTCAGAATGTGGAGACACTAAAAGATTTTTTTTTCGAAAATGCTTTATTATGTAAAACTGAAACAAAACCCCCCAAAAAGTAGTCATATTTGGTATTGTCACGTCCATAACAACCTTCTCTATAGAAAAAGCACACGATCTAACCGGTCAGATAAACGATGTAGATAACAAAAAATAAAAACGGTCCCAAAACAGTTATTTTTTTGGGCACATTTTCCATTTGAATTAATTTTTCCAGTAACAAAGCAAGGGTTAACAGCCAAACAAAACTTAATATTTATTACCCTGATACTGTAGTTTGCAGAAACACCCCATATGTGGTCGTAAACTGCTATAAGGGAACGCCATATGGTTTTTGGAAGGCAGATTTTGCTGGACTGGTTTTTTGACACCATGTCCCATTTGAAGCCCCCCTGATGAACCATAGAGTAGAAACTCCCAAAAAGTTACTCAATCTAAGAAACTACACCCGTCAAGGTATTCAAAACTGATTTTACCAACTTTGTTAACCCTTTAAGTGTTCCACAAGAGTTATTGGCAAATAGAGATGAAATTTCAGAATTTCTATTTTTTGTTACCTTGCCTCAAAAAAAGCAAAATAGAGCAACCAAAAATCATATTTACCCTAAAATAGTACCAACAAAACTGCCACCTCATCATGTAGTTTCCAAAATGGGGTCACTTTTTATGAGTTTCTACTGTAGGGGTGCATCAGGGGGGTTTCAAATGGGACATGGTGTAAAAAAAAAGGCCATCAAAATCTGCCTTCCAGAAACCATATGGCGTTCCTTTCCTTCCGTGCCCTGCTGTTCGGTCATACAGAAGTTTATGACCACATATGGGATGTTTCTATAAACTACAGAATCAGGGCAATAAATATTGAGTTTTGTTTGGCTGTTAACCCTTGCTTTGTTACTGGAAAAAATTGAAGATTTGCCCAAAAAATCTAAATTCAGAAATTTCATCTCCATTTGCTATTAACTCTTGTGGAACACCTAAAGGGTTAACAAAGTTTCTAAAATCAGTTTTGAATACCTTGACATGTGGGGTGTTACTATAAACTACAGAATCAGGGCAATAAATATTGAGTTTTGTTTGGCTGTTAACCCTTGCTTTGTTACTGAAGAAATGGATTAAAATGGAGAATTTACCCCCCCAAAAAAATCTGCCATTAAATCTTGTGGAACACCTAAAGGGTTAACAAAGTTTGTAAAATCAGTTTTGAATACCTTGAGGGGTGTAGTTGGCATTTTGTTATACATAAAAAATATTTATTTTTTATTCCATTTTACCAGTGTCATGAAGTACAATATGTGCCGAAAAAACAGTCTCAGAATGGCCTGGATAAGTAAAACCGTTTTACAGTTATTCGCACAAAGTGACACTGGTCAGATTTGCAAAAAATGGCCTGGTCCTTAAGGTTAAAATTAGCCCGGTCATTAAGGGGTTAAGGTGAAACATGACCAGCTTAAATATGCGATGTTCGCGTTCGCCCGTATACTTTATCATTGAGCAAACTTTGACCCTGTACCTCACAGCCAGCAGACACATTCCAGCCAATCAGCAGCATACCCTCCCTCCCAGACCCTCCCACCTCCTATCTAAACGCAAGAACAGCATCCATCTTAGATTCATTCTGAAGCTGCAGTGTTAGTCATAGTCAACCGTGATATACAATCAAATAGAGGCATCAAATGGATTCGCAAAGCGATTAATAATTGTAAGTATTATTCGCATTGCGATTACAACTTAGAGCTGAGTTCCTAATGGTTGTATTGCTAGAATATAACGAAGATTGAGAATTCATACTTCGTTATATTCTAGCAATACAACCATTAGTAACTCAGCTATAAGTTGAATTTGCAATGCGATTAATGCAGGTTATATTAATCGCATTTAACTTGCCACACTCTGCGTCAACTACGTAATTTTCCATGGGAGTTTTGCCATAGATCCCCCACGGCTTGCCACAGTCCAGGTGTTAGTCCCCTTGAAACAACTTTTCCATCACTACTGTGGCCAGAAGGAGTCCCTGTGGGTTTTAAAATTCGCCTGTCTATTGAAGTCTGTGGCGGTTCGCACGTTTGCGGAAGTTCGCGTTCGCCAATCGCGAACGGAAAATTTTAGGTTTGCGACATCTCTATCCATTACATCTCATTACTGCGACTTATTACTGCCTCCCCAAGATACATAAGGGTACCACCCCACTTAGGGGACGCCCTATAGTATCGGGGTGGGCAGTATGTCGCAGAATTGTGGTATTTATGTGGACAAGATCTTATGTCCCTTTGTACAAAGCCTTCCCTCCTATATTAGGGACACAGGGGACCTCCTGACGAAACTTGAGGGTATCACAATTGACCCTAATTGGCTCCTGGCCTCGATAAATTTAGAAGCACTGTATTCGTCAATGCCACACGAGGATGCCATTAGGGCATCTGCTTATTTTTTTAAAGGGCCAGGGGACAACAGTTTGTACCTCATAATACGTTTGTGCTGGAATTACTGGGATTCATTCTCTCCAAAAACTTATTTCTCTTTGATAACAAGTTCTTCCACCAGCTGAGGGGTACAGCGATGGGTAGCTCATGTGCACTGTCGTATGCAAACCTACTCCTAGGCTGGTGGGAGGAGACTGTTGTTTTTGGAGAGACTCCCTTGGAAGGACTGGTGCATTTAGTCCTTTGGTCCCACTTCATCGATTACATTTTTGTCATCTGGAGCGGGACGGTAAAGCAATTTGAGGACTTTGTTAGGGGTCTGAATGTGAATACTGTAATCTTGAAGTTCACATTATTAATTATGGAAGACAATTTACCCTTCCTAGACATTTTGATCTCGAAAAATAACCGGGTGGTTTTGGATACGACAATTTATCGCAAAACAACAGCGACAAATTCATTATTGAGGTGGGAGAGTAACCATCCCATACCGTTGAAAGGCAGCATACCCACTGGCCAATACTTGAGAGCGAAATGCAATTGCACAGACCCTTTGGAGTTTAAGTGTCAAGCTAAGGATCTCAAAAGGAGATTTGAAGCACGAGGGTACCCTGATAGGGTTTTACGTATTGCTTACCAATGTGCTATCCAATAGTCCCGTACTACATTATTGCATTCCCAGGGCAGGAAGACCAGAGTGCATCTAACACTATTAGAATAGTAGGGACATACGATACAGCAGCAGTAGAACTGAGGAGAGTCATTACCTGGTACTGGGATACGTTACTGAAGGACCCTGATTTTAGAGGCGTGCTAGACCCCCAACCTGCCATTACTTACAGGAGAGGGAGAAATATAAGGGACCATATTGTACACAGCCACTTTGTAGCACCTGAGAGACTACACACATGGCTTGACAACCCAATAAAAGGTTGCTTTAGGTGTGGAAATTGTAGTTTTTGCGGTTATTTACTTCCCAGAAAAACTTTCAAGGGTACAAATACCCAAGAGGTTCATTACATACGTGATTTTATCAATTGCCATGCCATAGGAGTTGTCTATTTGATCACATGCGAATATGGTCTGCAATATGTGGGCAAGACCCACAGAGAACTACGCCAGAGGATAGGGGACGTTAAAAACAATAAAGAAACCCCGGTGATGAGACATGTCCACTTGGTCCACGATGGATGCGCAGCTGTGCTAAAATTTACAGGAATAGAGTGGGTCCAAAAACCCCTACGTGGAGGTGATTGGGATAAACAGATCCTACAAAGGGAGTGTTGGTGAATTTTAAAATTAGACACCCCAAATCAACGAGGTCTCAATGAACAATTGAACTTTGGCTGTTTCATTTAGCTCCTACTCTCTCATTACCTATGTCTTATATTCTGATGACCTGTTTGTTGTTTTGAGCCATGTCAAGGAAGTCCAGCCATGAATGTCTGTATTTGTATGTTTGTTAAAAAGAGAGGATCCCAAACAGAAACTGAACAGATCCCATCATAGTCATTGGAGTCTGTTCAGCTCTGTTCCTGTCAGGTAGACTGGGTTCACATCATGTTTCGGTCATATGTTTAACGTTCATGAAAAAACGTATACTATAACGTACGCCTCAGACAGATGCCACGCTGTGGCATCTATCACCATAGAGTTCCATTGTACATGTATTTTTTTTTCTCGACTTTGTAGGATCGGAAGACGTGGTACACTACGATTTCCCATCCTGCAAAAAAATAAAAAAATAAAAACTCTATGGTGATGGATGACACAGTATGTCATCTGTCAGAGGCATCCGTTAACAAACATTTTTTTTTGTATACATTAAAAATATGATAAAATCCAACACTTGCATTATTTTCATTGTTCTGCTCATGAAACGGAGCAGAACAACAGAAATAGATAGTGGTGGTGTCCACGAGGCCTAAGAGATGGGTATGCAGGGAACCATTACTGGTCAAAATAACATGAAGCAATTATGGCCAAGTGATAAAAGTCCAGTCCAATATGGCAGATCTTCCCTGTACTTTATCACTGCAAATTTGAATATCGTGCAAAAGTTCAGTTATTTCAGTAATGCAACTTAAAAGGAGTTGCATTAATGCAACTTAGAATTAGAATATTGTGAAAAGGTTCAATATTCTAGGCTCAAAGTGTCACACTCTAGTCAGCTAATTAATCCATACCCCCTGAGCAAAGGGTACCAGAGATTGTGACTTTGGGGTTTTCATAAGCTGTAAGCCATAATCATCCAAATTATAACAAATAAAGGATTGAAGTATCTTGCTCTGCATGTAATGAGTCTGTCATATATTAGGTTCACCTTTTAAGTTGTATTACTGAAATAAATGAACTTTGCACGATATTCTAATTTTTCGAGTTTCACCTGTACATAACTGCACTACGATAAAGAAAGGAGCAAGGCAGTTCTCACCAGCTGTAGAACACCCTCTGTGCACGGATGCCGCACCTGGATGCGGGAGTATACAATCAGAAAGAAGAGAAATCCAGCTCAGCTCTGGTGACTCGTATTCATAGACTTTATTCCAGCGGTAAAAACTTCATACAAAATGCGAAAAAATGCAACCCATAATATCTGGGTCCTTCTTCATGACAAACACACCTTTGTTTTTTTGTTTGTCATGAAGAAGGACCCAGATATTATGGAGGTCTGAAACGCGTAACAGTTTTTCGCATTTTGTATGAAGTTTTTACCGCTGGAATAAAGTCTATGAATACGAGTCACCCGAGCTGAGCTGGATTTCTCTTCTTTCTGATAACTGCACTACATACATCAGTGTGTGATGAGTGTGGTGCAGCGCGTGATGTGTGTGATGCAGGGTCTAGATCACACACTGCACTACATACATTACACACATCGATACATTGCTGCACTTTCACCTTGTGGTGCAGGTCAGACTGGATGTCCCTGGCTCCCCTGCAGTGGTCCAGCTCCTTTGGTGCCTCCAAACCCTTCACATCATGTTTGCCGGCAGAGTGCTGCACCTGCTCTCCTCATACATCAGGACTGGGGAGCCGGCCCCTCCTCCTTTCAGTTCCCGCCAGCTTCCACAGCTGCAGGGCTCTGTATCGCTCCGGTGCCCGCCCAAACTAACCAATAGCAAAGCTCCTTACTGTATGGAGCTTTGCTATTGGTTATTTCAGGCACAGGCAGCATCGCTGTGCTGCCTGTGCCGTTCCCTATGCTGTTGAATGTAGGAGAAAAGTCTATTGGTTGGCACGCTGGAGTGGGCAATGCGGCGGGGCGTATGGGGCGCCGTGTGCTCATTGGTCGGCTCTGATGGTGTGAGCGCTGCGGGCAGCAGGGATTTTGTTATGTAGGATGTATGTACCGTATTTTTTGCCCCATAAGACACACCTTTCCCCCTCAAAAGTGGGTGGGAAATGGCATTGCGTCTTATGGGGAGAATGCTGCCATTTTTACATCGCTAACACTGATACATCGCCGGCTGCAATGCTCCACAGCGCAGACTGCAATGTTCCAGGGGGAAGGAGGAGGGGCTGGAGGCAGGCAACTGCTGGAATTGCGGCGGGGCCAGGTTCAGTCACTGCACTCTTACACCGGGCCCCGCCGCTCACAGCAGTCTTTATATCTAAACTGTAATCCTTAACCTCTTGGTAACTTTAGTTAAAGTAGCGCTTTCCCATGTACTACTACTTACTATCAAGCTCCCATAGCAGGCAGAGCGGCCGGCAAAGTAACATCACTCACTTATGTCACACGCTTGCTCCTCCCACTTTATTAATGAAGCAGGCACGTGACGTGAGTGAGTGACGTTATGCTGCCGGCCTCTCTGCCTGCTATGGGAGCTTGAAAGTAAGTAGTAGTACACAGGATAGCGCTACTTTAACTAAGTTACCAGAAGGTAGGGTTCCCAGTTTAGGCATGAGGCTAGCTGTGGCGGCAGGAGCCAGTGTGATTGGGGACATTGTTATGGGAGGGGGGGGGGGGAATCTGTGAATTACACATATATAGCATAAGATCCCACAGATTCCCCATAGAAGTGTCATCCTCAGATCCCCAAGGAAATAATAAATGGACCCTATCTGGGTATGGGTATACTTAAATTAACAACATCCACAGATTCCCCCCCATAACAGTGCCATCCAGAGATCCCCCTCGACATAACAGTGTGTCACCCACAGATCCCCTCCACAACAGTGTGTCATCCACAGATACCCTTCACAACAGTGTGTCATCCACAGATCCCCTCCATAACAGTGTGTCATCCACAGACCACCATTAGTTCAAAACCCACCAAAAGCACACCTTTTGGTTCAAAATATTTTGTTTCTTATTTTCCTCCTCAAAAATCTAGGTGCGTCTTAAAGGGTGAAAAATACGGTATGTGTTTTATATACAGGTGAAACTCGAAAAATTAGAATATCGTGCAAAGTTCATTTATTTCAGTAATGCAACTTAAAGGGTGAAACTAATATATGACAGACTCATTACATGCAAAGCAAGATATTTCAATCCTTTATTTGTTATAATTTGGATGATTATGGCTTACAGTTTATGAAAATCCCAAAGTCACAATGTCAGGTGCCCTTTGCTCAGGGGGTATGGATTAATTAGCTGACTTGGAGTGTGACACTTTG